>OY735209.1:8290813-8333313 GCA_963457665.1 Thysanoteuthis rhombus
TGCACAAACACAGACAAAAATATATGTACGTATAGTTCTTACGTTTGAGAGTGCTAGTATATGTGGGAAACAATGTTGTGAATACGAAGGCGCTGTTATATTCCGCATAAGATCATAGACAATCACTACGTCTGATCGATTGCCATTTCAATTTGAAGACAAAAACTGATCGATGCAAAAGAAATGTTCTTCAAGAAAATAACAGTCAGCAGAATCAAGTAATATAGGATGAAAGAGAAGGACTGAAAATAGTGTCTACTAGATAAAAATGAGGACAAGGGTGAAACCGGAAAAGCGACACAATGTAATTGCCGGTTAGAAAGGCGGAAACAGAAAGAAGAATAAAAAGGACGGAAGATGGATGACGGCTTGAAAGATAAGGGACTCAGACATGTCTGGTCCCGATTGATAATAAGTAAACCATCAATATTTTGGTTTGTTTTGTGATATATTAACCTTTACTTGTTACCGATTTCCTACGGGTACGAGCTTAGTGGAGATCAAAATCACGACTGGAGTTGGACTTGAACTCATCTATTGTTGCGTTTTATCACAACATTCTTGATCAATAAACTCTTAATTACCCTTCCCCCCTCTGCCTTTTTCTGTCTGTCCGTCTCTCTGTCTGTCTCTCTCTCTCTATATATATATATATATATGTATATATATATTTATGTTTGTGTGTATAGTCTAGAGAGCTCTTCAAGTTCGAACATTAAATACATTAAAAAATCTTCTTTTTTTTAAAAATCGAAGTCGTTTCAGTCTGCTTCCTAATATCTGTAAATGTAACTTTTCAATGAAAGTTTCTGATATAAATTCTTTGTTTTGAACGTAATTAGATACGATAGTATAAGTGAATTTCCTTGTTGGTATCATCAGCTGATATATATATATATATATATATATATATATATATATATATATATATATATATATATATATATATATATATATATATATATATATATATATAGTAAAACTTCCATTTTAGCTGTTGGAAAGTCAAATCTTATATTATCCAAAAGAATCCACAACTACGTGCTATGCATATGTAAATGCTATTTCAAAAACGAAACATGTTGGTGAAATAGATCTAATTCGAATACAACTATTTTTCCTTATTGTCAACTTAATACATATTATTGGATGTATTGTATCCACATACAAATAATATACTATTCTAAGGGAAATTATGAACCAACGCTATTCCGTATATGCTGGTTTTCGACTCGTAAATTAAGTAGTTGTGGTGTCGATGAACTTGATGAAAATACTACCAACACAGAATGAACTATAAATTTATGAAAAACAAAAAAGATGGACTAAACTGAGCGACCGATTTTTCATAAAATTTTGTTGTAAATTGAACCCCAAATAAAAAATTGTTTTTAAGATGGGGATTTAATGAGAACAATAATAAATATATGATAAGCGCATGTTTATGTATAGAGTAGATCTTTATTCTCAGTAGTGCACGACACCACCAATAGAGCAGTTAACACATGAGCTAATATATTTTCAATGGTTCATCACAGATAGCACATTCTGTTATATATATATACATATGTATATATGTATATATATATATATATATATATATATATATATATATATATATATATATTGGTTTATTACCAGTTGATATACTATTCGACAGCAAGAACAAAACAGTGACATTGGTAATAAGAATCAGCTTCTGACCTATCGATCTGGAATATTGTGATAAAAGATAACAATAATTATATGGAAATTTTTTAGAAATAATATAATAATTGTCAAGGTTCTTATCTAAAGAAAATCAGATGAAATAGATTACCCTCGACACCAACGTCCTCTACAAAAAAGCCAAAAGAAATGAAATAAGACTCCCATCGGAGAGATAGGAACTTGACGAATAATAATACTAATAATGATAATAATAATAATAATTTTGCTTTGGGGAAAAAATGTTTGTCAAAAAGCAAAACATAACATTCAGGAATTTCTAAATAGTGTATTGCGAAACTTTCATCATCATCAGCCTTTGTCATTGGACATGGACCTTCCCCGAGATTCGTCAGACCTATCAATACTTTCTGACTGTGTAAGTTTATTCTAAATTGATTTCTATGTTCTGCAGCATTCATTTTTTCTCAATTCAGATTTCATCCAGTGATCAGTGCCCAAACAAAAAGACGGGGGAAATAACTTATTTATCGATAATCTCTTTTTTTTCGAATTTTTCAATTGACCATCCCCAACACAGCATGCTGCCCAAGATACATCAGTCTCCTGACGGTTTCTGGTGAGTGAATAATTATGTATATCTTTCAATAGATTGTTTACCCGGGTCAGTTGAATTGCTGGTATACCATTATACTTGTGATACTTTTAAATGGGTTTTAGTGACTGCTGAATATTACCATGAAACCCCATGCTGTTCCCAAATCAGTTTAGCCCAGACGGGCAGACAGGTTGGGACTGAGCTAAAATGAAAATTAACTGTTCAATTCTGTGGTGTCAGCAGCTGTAGTAGGTCTTAGAGAGGACATAGGTTGTCTGGGTAGGAGGGAAGTGGTTTGGTATTTGATTGTTTGGATAGGTTAGGGATAGTATAGATGAATTGTAGATGGGGTTAATACATATATATATATATATATATATATATATATATATATATATATATATATATATATATATTAATATTTATTTGTATTTGGTTTGGCAAAAGACTTCAGTAATGAGTTGCTAGAAAATTGATTTTTTAAAAGTGTATTGCCCATCCATGAAGTTTGAAAAATGTTACCTAGGATATGGAGTTAAGCATGAATCTGCTGAATTTATAGTCAATATTAACAGTCAGCAACATACTATCCCCAAAGAAGCGGCGCATAATAAAGGCTTTGATTATCGGAGCAAAAACGACGATCTACTCAGAGAACCCACTTGGCAAGGGGGTTTGAACCATTTGTAGTTTTTTCAATCAAAGTCGCCTAATAGATTTTGGGATTGAGCTGAAATTTGATATTGGAGACTCTAGGATAAAGGCACAATTTTTTTATACGTCGAACAATAAAGAGCGACCTTACTCGGGCCACGGTTTCAGTTGTTCCTGCTTAGAAAATTGATCCCCATCATTTCAAGAGCAGAGACTTTAAAACAGTCTGAACTGAAATATTTGAATGTAGAGAGATAATCAAAAGTATTCCTTCTAAAATTACTATTATTGTTAGAAACTGAATGTATCTTTGTCATAAATGAAACTACTACTATATAAAGAAGTGTTCGCTTAATTTAGTTAGTTGTATCGTGAACGCGACCATTTAAGACCAGCTGGGCGCAGATGTGTTGCCGTGGCCGACTGGGGTTTTACCTCACGAGGAATGGTGCTGTTCAGTGCAGTTATGCTCAGAATTCGTCCGGATATTTACAGACCAGTGCTCTTATGTCCTTGCGACAATGGTCGTGAGGACTAAAGGAAACTTCTACTGACCACCTACTTACACGTTCGGGTGTCTGGTATCCCGATATTAGACCGTTCTCGAGTCACACTTTGCTCTCATGGGGAATCGGAAGAATAGGCTAGTTTTTATGTGAATAAAAACCTGGTTTTCATTGGTGGTTATGGCTTGCTTACTAATTAAGCAATCCGCGAAGTTGTGGGTGCCTAGTGCAGCTACAGAATACATTATTTGTATCTAATATCCTCACCAGAGAGAGTGGCCCCAAGACTGCCAATTTATCAGGCAGATGAGATGGAGGGTGAGACGGGTTTTGGAGAACTTAACACCTACCAAACCAAGTATCACCCATGAAGAGAGAGCAGCACTTGGATCTCTTAAAAGCAATGTCGATATAGCATTACATCGATAAGTTCATGGTTCAAGGCACAAGGGCATGAATCACGCAGTTCCATCTCAGTCTATCTTTGAATGATTAGAAAATTAGAAAATTTGAGGTTTATAACTGTTTTATTCTTAGGTGCACCTGCATCTCTACAAAAAGGTCTATTGGTCGGCCCGTCCATCCCTTACATGTCCGAAATCGATTTTCGGCACATGATAGGAAGAATCTTTCCAGCCCTACACTGACTTCGAGAATAAAATCAAATCGGGCAGTTTCTGTCCGTTACATCATGGTTTGGAAGGGGGATTCAATGTGATGCAATAACAACACGGAACTGGGCCCCTGATTTTATGGTCGTTACGGCGCAGTTCACGACACACACACACACACACACACACACACACACACACACACACATATATATATATATAACGTTATATCATATGAAGATTCTCTTTGAATTGATCTACTGTTATTACACGGCGAATGTATCATTTGGCCTTGACAGAGTGAATATAATGCACAATTGAATAGAATGGGACTGCAGCAGGAATCAAACCAGAGACCGATATGATAGTCGCTTCAACGTAGCGTTGCTTTTACCATTGAGCTAAAGAGTGCACCGGTAATACAAAGGCCCAAATAACTGTTTTAACTCCAAATTCTAATTTCGCTTATTTACCTTCTATATCTGCCCTATTTGTTTCTTTCAGCGTAGACAATTTTATTATTAGAAAGGGGATACAAAATCCAATAGAGATAATCATAAATTGCGTTATTTCATATTGACAATTCATTCGAAATGATCTCTCGTTATTACATGTTGAATGCATCATTTGGCCTAAACAATATCTATATTGTACTAATTAGGGATGCAATATATCATAATATAATGCAATGTCTGATGCTTATTTCATAGAGCGCTCAATACATTCAACTTTAGATTTCAAGTTGGTTTAGAGTAGAGCTGGAAAAATAGTAGAATGGGAATTCGATACACAATCACATTTATGTTTCTGTCCTGTCTGGTCGTCTGAAGAGGCCCAGATAGGACAGAAAGATAGCCGTGTTTGTGTAGCGAATCTCCATTCTACAATATATATATATATATATATATATATATATATATATATATATATATATATATATATATATATTGAATATGGATCTTCTCATTCTCTCATAGAACAGTGGTGTATGTAAAATAATTATTGCATTGTAGCAGAAGCAGGTGGAATTTAGACGCATCGTTGGACTAATGCCAGACGATTGAATCTTGTTAGTCAGTTTTTGTTGAGAAGTAGACAATCGCAGCCTTCATGCGATTCAACTTTTTAACCATGTCTCAAGAAGAGGCATCTTTCTTTAGTGCCGCCGCCGCCATGTTTTCGTTGATCACCTTAGTTGATAAGCCCTTGATCCCGAGGCAGCAGATGACAGCACGATGGGCAGTATTGTCTATCTCCTCAACAGAAACTCAGATCTTTGTACCTTGGGCCACGAACTTATCAATCAAACCCCGTACGGGCAATTAGATGAGGAAAGCGCAACCTTGTCATGGACAGCAAAGTGTATGGAAGAAAACCCAGACTCTGGACTTCAGAAGAAAAGAAAATAACTTACTTTGTGTTTTTGTATCGCCTTTTGTCTACTAAGAATGTCGAATCGGCTCTGATCAAGCTGATTTCCTTTCTCTAAGGAAAACTGACAATCTTTCGGCAGAGGGCCCCATACAGTTTTCAGCTACAAAGCTATAAATGGTTTAAAAAACAATGGCGTTTTTGTTGTGGAAGCATGGACACACATACGTACTCTTGCCTTTTAGAAGGCTTCTTTTTTTTTCGACATTCTCCCGACATGGGAAATTATATATATACGAGCATATATCAGACAAAAATGACTGCTATTCAAGTGGTTTTTTATGTATGTATCGGCACTGAAGAAACCAGAGCTATTTTTTTATTTTGGGGACGTCAAGTATATTAATTTCATGATTTTTCGAGACGCAAATCAACTCAGGCCGTTTCGATGTGTATTCGGTCTTAAGCGTTTCTCTGACATGACTATTATTTTACATGGACCAATCCATTATAACTTTTTGGTTAGAACAGACGGTGGACATACCAAACAGCCATGCAGCCAAATACATAATTAAGTATATGCGTATATGGCTTTTATATAGATAGATATCTATTAATATATGTATATTAGTGGAAAATAATTATCAAATTCTTCGGTTGAATATTTTGGTAGAGAATCGACTCGAAGAAGTTTTTTTCTGTGTAATTAGTATTCTTTAAGATGTTATCATAAGTCTGTTTGTTTGCAGTCTCAAATTAAAACTGACACAACGGATTCAATATTCACATGGGTGAACATTAATTGAAATGGCGCAAAAATTGAGTCGTGTCTGTTGTTATACTTACTGATCCCTCATCGTTAAAAACGTTTTTAGGGTAAGCTAAGTAAGGGGAGCTTGTTTCAAAAATGAATGTGTAGTATGAAATAATATCAATGTAAATTCATATAAAAGGTTATATACAATTATAAACCACATGTATGGCATTATCTATATTATAAGAAAGTGGCGTGATATTTGATCAACACTGCTGGGGTGTTATTAAACATGGCTGTTTTGTTTTTAAAATCCCCGAAACGTTTACATGGTTTACAACTGATGATTACATTGTACACTGATAACAAAGTATGACGGAAATAAAGAGAAGATCAGTCTTGACGATTACATAAATTGCATTGATTGATTTTGGAAAATGGGTGACAGAAGTGACACAAAAAATCCATTGAAAAAGTTTTTTTAAGTTCAGTGCTTAAAGCTGTAAAGCTTTTTAGTATATATACATATATATATTTGTGTGTGTGTGTGTGTGTGTGTGTGTGTGTGTAAAGCAAATAAGAACAAAACAATGATTGCAAATAAATTCATTCTTTCAATGAAATGTTATATGCAAAGAAAATGTGTACTTATATGGAAAAGATACAAAATTATTCGAAACGGGGAAAGTTTTTTTCTCTTTCCAAAAAATATATTTTTCTTTGGAGAAAATATATCTTCACAATTAAATGAATGACTTGGAATGAAACAAATCTTATTACTTTTATTTTCACCTATATATATGTTTATAATAAAGTCACTTTTGAGTTTAAAAAGTGATCAATGAGATTATTTACTGGTTTCATTTTTATGAGTGTACAAATGTGAACACTTTTTGAAAAATTGTCAAATTGAAAAAATATTCAAATCTTAGATAAAATATTCTCACTCTTCGTTCGTATTTGCTTTAAATCTAGCCATATCGAATTCATATATGCAAATTAGTAAGCTTATTTGATATATTCTATGTCTTGTCAGAGTTCTGTTATAACGTAAAAGCTATAATGGACTGGTCCATGCCGAATAAATCGATAATGATGAAAAAAACGATAAAAAGGTTTTAGAATGTTTATGATAAATAGATACGTCACAGAAACGCTCGTGACTTCATGTTCGATCACACATTAAAACAGATTGAACTTAGAATTCGGAATACTTGAATTATTAAGAATAAATCACCAAATGAAATAGCTTTATGCACTTTAGTGCCGATCCATAGATGAATAAGACCATTATTGAAAGGCATATATATATATATATATATATATATATATATATATATATATATATATATATATATATATATATATATATATATATATATATATACACATATGCATGTGTTTGTTGGTGTGTGAATGAATATATATGAATACTTTCTATGCTAAAAGAATACCAAAAAAAGGTTTCCTAAAAGGCAAAAGAAATTTATGCTTATGTATACTTCGATTGTATTCTTAGATGAAAGATCTTTTCAGATAATTTTAGATAAAATATCTACTTATTTAGATAATTTTGCATCAAAAGATCAAATTTTTTATGTCTTAGATAAGAAATTTATTTTTTTGATAATTTTACATTGAAATATCATTTTTTCTAAATTTAGATATTTTCTGATAATTTCAGATAAAGGATCTACCTATTTAGATATTTTTAAATCGAAATATTTTTTTAAATTTTAGATAGAAGATATATTTTTCGATGATTTTAGATAAAAGATCTATTTTTAGTTAATTCTAGACGAAAAATCTATTTTTTGAAGATAATTATAGATAAAAAAATCTATTTCATTCAGATGATTTTAGATAAATGTTAAATTTTCTTAATATGATTCTAGATGAAAAGATCTATTGTTTTAGATAATTTCAAATAGTTCTTTAGATAATTTGACTCGAAATTTTTTTTGGATTATTTTAGATATTCTTTTAGATAATTAGTTCTAGAACTCGCACGGGCTACGGTGATTCATTTATGTGCGGCACTCCTGAAGAATGAATGGACAAATTAGATGTGGCATTTCTGTTTATTGAATGAAACAAACGAAGCAAAAAATGCCTTTCTTTAATTAAAAATAGTAAGAAACAAAAACATGAAAAGAAAGCTCCATTCGATGTTTCTCAAAAATTTCATCATCCACACATATATACAGATGTATACTTGCAAATAGCTACCTTATACTCTTTCTCCCTTTCTTTCTTTCTTTCTTTCTTTCATTCTTTCTTTCTCAGTCTGTTTACATCTATCAATCTAAACGTTTCTATCAATCTATCCCAGTTTTCTTCGATCTATCTATCTATCTATCTATCCAAGCTTGTATGTATGTATGTATGTATGTATGTATGTATCTATCTATCTATCTATCTATCTATCTATCCGAGCTTGTATGTATGTATGTATGTATGTATGTATGTATGTATGTATGTATGTATGTATGTATATCTATCTATCTATCTATCTATCTATCTATCTATCTATCTATCCAAGCTTGTATGTATGTGTGTATGTATGTATGTATGTATGTATGTATGTATCTATCTATCTATCTATCTATCAAAGTATCTATCTATCAAAGTATCTATCTATCTATCTATCTATCTATCTATCTATCTATCTCAGTTTTTCTATCTGTTATCTATCTATCCAACTACGTTTCTATCTATATCTATCTATCAATCCCAATCGATTTGCCTCTATCTCAGTCTGTTCATATTTATCTATGTATCGATCTTTCTCTCTCTCTCTCTCATTTTCTCTATATATATATATACACATATACATATATCAGTATATTTCTATTTATCTAACTATCTACGCATTAGCTATCTCAGTGTAACAGTCTACTCACATCTATCTCTCTTTTTTGTAACGGTCTACAAGACTTGCTTGCTGGATCCAACTCCATTGTTTAGTGCCCAATTACTGAACTTCGTTCAATGGAGCACAAGGTCTCAAGTGCCAGACACCTCGTGAAAAATCAAATAATATGGAGCAATAGTTCGTAACCTTGGGTCCGTCGACACTTAGGGGTCCGACAAATATTGCTCGGGAGTTCGACACAGTGTAGAACCACTCGCCGTGACAGAGGAACGGGATCATTCATCGTATGCAATCGAAAAACGTAATTATTGTCCACGTACCTGTACCATGTATTAGAATTCAAATAAATCTGATTAGTCTAAAATAAATGCGATTTTCAAAGGTCAAATATATCTATTATTGTAGGTTCTTGATTACATTCTAAAAACTGAATGCTAAAATAGTGGTCTATCAGAATATTTCTTTTTATAAAAGGGACCCCTGAGTTTTCAAAGTTTCGCAACCATTACTAGAGTTGTAGTAGTAGTTGTAATGGTTTTCGGGGTACTGCGCTAATTGTTCCTCTAACACGTAGCAAACTAATTAATGTCCTTCGAGATGAACTCGTATGCATGTGCATCCCTATACACGTTTATGTTCACTCGTGTATACATGTAATTGTCTATATTTGAGTATCTATTGGAATTTCCAACTAAATACCAGTGGGAAATGGTGCTTTCCATCTTGGATGTGCTGTAAGCTACAGATGCACGAAAAATGCAAAAAATTATTTCAAGGTCTGCAAGAATTGATGGACGGTAAAAGCTCCTTTTGGTACAATGTAGAGGAGGTGATACCAATTGTAAATTGCAAAGATTCACAATGTCGCTCATTCAAGGTTACAAACAGCGAATAAATGGAAAGAAAAAAAAACGGCATTAAATGGAAAACAAAAATTTGGATTAGACGTTATAATCCGCTTATGATTCTTCAATTCTTCAATCGGGACCAACTTCCCTGCGTTTTACAGAAAAAGCCTCAACCGTCCATTGCTTTTTATAAACACTAAAAATTCTTTTATGTTTTTATGCATCTGTAGCCCTCAGCACACCCAAGATACAAAGAAAAATACGCCACTTCTACTGATCAGGGTTGTCAGTTTAGATATTTTTTTTTTGTTTTTTTCATTTTGTTTATTAGAATTTGTGAGTCCATTATCCACAATATAAAGATTTTCGAAAAAAAAATTGTTCACATTTTAAAGTCTAGTGTGCTACTTGAGATTTTTTTTCTTAATTTTTCTAGCTTGAGAGTGACTTCAAGAATCAAAAAACTGAAAAATCATATCTAAATTGGCAGCCCTAATACAGACTCGTCTTTGAGTTGCATAGATTAGAAAAATGAGATATTGGTTAATGAATAGGGGCGGAAACATAGAGGGCCGTATGGGAGGAGTGCCAGATAAATATTGATGAATCTTTAGGGAAAGATATAAAAGACATTCGACCCGAAAAATTGATTTAATATCCACCATCAATTATTTCGCCGTTTAATCTAAGAATATTCAAATGCCGACCGCTTCTCTAATCATTTGGTCTCCCTTTTAATTATCGAAGAAAAATTAACAACATTCTTTTGAAACAGTTAGCGTTAATTCAGTTGACTAGAAGACATTCTAAAGCAATATTTTGATTGTTTTCTTTGATATTTTATGAAATTTTTTAAAAAAATCAATGTATTTTAATGGCGGGATAAAAAGGAATTATCGTATCTCTCGGCTGGTCGGATGCACTTTTATTCCTAAAAATTAACTGATAATAGGCCAGAAATGTGATAATTAGCTCGGACAGAAAGGAAAATGATACCATAGAGTAGGTAACTGGAACTTTGTTGTACAGTTAGCGACATCATATCAAAAAGATATTTTCTGAATAATTCGTAGCCAATTACAGGGTGCATCTTGCTAATTGTAGCATCTTATTAATCAGGAAATATGGTAAGTCCCTAATTTATAGAGAGATTTATCAATTTACAAATTCGTCATCGTTTTCTTTAATTGCAAGAATTTGACTCGATACAGTCTTTTTTACGTGTTGCTAAAAAATGGAATCACTTGTATTACACGGGTTGCACAGAATGGAATAGCCTTTGTTGTTCGCATTACTACGAATCAATTGACCGAGTCAATATATTTGGCGCCATTTTTCTTCTGAAAGTATGTTTAATGTATCGACCGAAACACCATGGCAACAGAAGAAGCACAAAGAATTTGTTCAGTTGTCGAAACAACTTTGGGAACGATAATGATTTTTGTATTTTTCACTTGTCTCGAGTCGACCTTTTTTTCCTACCGAAACAAGAACAACAAGAACAATCTCCAACGAAATGAGGGTCGTAAACCGATATGAAAAACTCAAATTCCCCTTGCATGATTTTAACTCGTGACAAACAGATCGCCCAGAAGCTGTCTTACTGACTGAGCTAAATTCTAGATATTAACGAAAATTTATCATACAAATGCACCCGGGCTTATTTCATTTTGATACACGAATACATTTTTACAAATATATATATATATATATATATATATATATATATATATATATATATATATATATATATATATATATATATATATATATAATTTATTATGTAAATAATACAAAGGTTATAATCTTCAGATTAGAAGCGGGGGTGGAATTTGACCCGGCAGCGTCAAGGCTTGTATTTCTTGTAATTTGCGTTTTTAAAAGTAATCTTCAGGAAGCTACACGGTGTGGATGTTCGTAACAATCAATAAAATGCTACAATCAAGTAATGGCGCCAGTGATTGTAGACTGTTTCAGAAATTACTGCAAGAGAAGAGAATGAAAGAGGAAGATATTCACAAGACAAGAGAATCAAAGAGAGAGGAGGGACTGAGAGAAGAGATGAGGGGAGATATGGCCACAAGATAAGAGAATCAGAGGAAGAAAAGAAATTGGGTGAGACGACCACAAGACAAGAGAGAGTGGATGACCACAATGCAAGAGAATCACAGAGAGAGAAAAAAGAAGAGTAGAGGGGAGAGATGACAATCTAAGAGATAATGTAAGAGAAGTAGAGAAGGAGGAAAGAGAGAGATGTAGAGAGTTATGACATTGCCAAGGTTGGCTGGGAATTTCTCCTCCTTAATAGTAAATGATTGTTAATCCTTAATCAAAATATTTAGTACAAAACTCCAAACCTCGAAATTCTAAGCTCACTCTCCCTATAGACCATTCTGTGAAAGGCTATATAGTAAGCCCAAATGGCGTAAAACTAGGAAGTAATCACAATTAATTCATATGGGAAAGTTATTTGAGCATTCAAGAACCCCATCAAAATGGTGATCTAGCATGTTAGGGTAAGTCATGAAAGTTTAAGGTGGTTGGGGTACAAGGAAATGGGGTGTAGAAGAGGGAAATATTGTGTGCGCTGTCTCTGTAACTATCCGGTGCGAAATGAATCTCGCGTTTTTTCGGAAAAAAGCGAGAAAAATGGCTTGAGGCGAACTTACAAAACGTTAGGTATGCCTATAAATGAAAATATTTCCTTGAGAGCTAAACCATCAACACCAAAGTTAATGACTCTGATCTCAACAATAATGATCTGAAAAGTTGCCAAGATTAAGGAACGGTATTTTCTTGATAAAGAAACATTTTACGATGATTTATGTTTGAAGAAATTCGATTTTTTCTTTACATTATGAAGACAATAGATGGCATACATGGATTTTTTCAAGTTGGCCAATGTCCAATTTAAAGCCGTCGACCAATACTGTCAACACAGGTTTCTCCAGGTTTGAGTGGTTCTGGCTGGTTTGTATGAGAGGAAATAATCAGATATTACAAAAAAATGACTCATGACTCATTGGAAACAGTCAACCAAAACTGTCACAAAGACTTTCAACAGAAGGTTCTCTAGTTTTAAAGTCAGTCTGGCTAGCTGGCTGGCTGGCTGGCTGGCTATGTATGTATTGCTCATAAAGGACGCACTGATTGAGCTAGAAGGCTTAAAATTTCAGCCTTTACTCCTTCTTACGTCTACAAAAAAAATTTTATTTGAATTTTTTCCTGTACAGGTTCTTAATGTGGCGGTCAATTTACAATGTAGGTTTATGATAAATTTGTCCCTTGGTTTGTGTACCGCAGAATTTACGCCAATTTTTTTTCTTTTTTAAAAATTAGGTCCAAGTGATCGAACAAAAAACGATGACATTTTTTTTCAATTTTGTTTAATTGATCACTCCAGCATTGCATACTGTCAAATGTCGTTGGTCACATAGCAATTTATATTAAGTGACCACCCAGTCTTGTTTTTGAAGATATTTCATTTTTTTTTTTTTTTTGCATACCATGAAGACTATTCATGGCCTAGGGCACAATGGCAAATATCCAATTTGTTAAAGACTTTAACGGGATATTGTATTTTCACGCCAAACAAATGCAGATGCACAAAATTACATTTTATTTTCTTCATTCACCACTTCTGCCTTTCTCTTTTAATTTTCTTTCTCTCAAATGTGTCCATACATCTCTATTAGATGCTGTTGGTCGGTCGGTCCATCGGTCAGCCAGTCAGTCCCACTCATGTTTAACAACAGAAATAGGGAGTGAGGGACAGATGTGATTGGAGACGTGACGTCATTAATGCTATGATGTCTTGGTGGAATGTACGAGTTTGGTATTTTCATATTTTGAAAAAAAAAAGCCAATCACGATTTTCATTGATTGACACAACGTTGAAACGCTTACTTTATCGGTTGAGAGTTCGATTTCCGCAAAGGTACCATTTCCTTTCATTGTTCATTCTATCTTATACTGTCTAGGCCAAGTGACGCACTCTCTGTGTAATAACATAGGTTCATCTCAGATAGAGTTTCAGATAATATAAAGCATTCATGAATACGTATATATATTGGGGGTTTTGGGGTGTCACGTATTTTTGTATTCTGAGAGTAATCACGAATTTCACTCCTATGGATTATAAGCCAATCAACTAAGGTAAGACCAGGGTTAAATGATGTGTAATTTACTATGTACATTAAAGTTGACCCGATGGAGGATTTTGAATTATCTTTTTACTTACATATACGCTATTGGTTACCGTCTGAATTTATAGAAGGTAGTACTTCAACGCATACAAAGAGAAACATTTGTGAAGCGTATACTGATGCATTGAAGAAACGAAAATGTCAGCTGAGGTATAAAAAGGTTGAAAATGGCGTTTGTGATTTCAAAATACGTTATTACTTTCCGAACACCCCAATATATATATATATATATATATATATATATATATATATATATATATATATATATATATATAATAAATGGGGATATATATATATATATATATATATATATATATATATATATATATATATATATATATATATATCCCCGTTTATTTATTCATAAACGTATTCCCTCTTAGGAACACATTCGACCGTTTAACATATCAATTATGAGAACGGTCATCGATATTCACTCTTTGTTGAACTCTGCGTAAAACCTTTATTTCTCCCCGGAGACTTGACCAGCTCAATTCGTTGTTTTGTCAGTTTATCCCAACCTCGGACATGATTCTGGTCTCATGGGATATTAACCACAAGTTTCTGACCATGCTTTCAATTTTCTATTCGCTAATATCGCCAATTCTGTGGGCGAGACGCCCGTCTGAGTAACAACCATTTGTTAAATGGCGAACATCACTGCAGACAGCGCTTCTTCATCAACTCCTGCTTCACTCCTGCTTAGGCAAGTCTTTGATGCATACAGGAAAAAGGGGTGATCAATGAATGAATTACGTTCTACACTTGCCTTGTGTTAGGAGGTGATCACTGAAAAAAGATCAGAAGAAAAATGCGTTGATGCTGCCGGGCATAAACTAAGAGAAAAATTTAGCATGAATTTACGTTGTAAAATGAGCACCTACCAATAGGAACTCATTTGCAGGGGGGATACAAGACGCCTCTTTTTTTCCTCGACGTAAGGAATAAATGTTTGAGCCTCAAGCTCCATTGGTGCAACTGGCACACGAGACAGATAGATACATAGATATAGATAGATAAAAACAGTCGGATAGATAGATAGATATACAGATAGATATGAACAGACTGAAATAAATAGATATGAACAATTTTGGACATATGTAGGACTTGTCAGTTTCGCCAAGTCGGTAAGATACCAGCGTACCGATCACTTGGTCGTGATTTCAAATCGCAGTAAGAAAATATTTTCTGAATGTGTCATATGAAAGACTTGTAAATTTAGCTCAGTCGGTAAGAGACACGTCTGCCAATCATTCGGTAGTGATTTCAAACCACTGTAAGGAATTTTTTTATATTTATTTAGATCAAAATAAGCCCCTGCTTCTTCCATCCAACAAATTTTGGGTGGATATATAAGATTCGTAAATTTAGCTCAGTTGGTAAGAGACACGGCTACCAATTAGTTGGTCGTTGTTTCAAACCACAGTAGGGAGATGTCAATTTTGACTCCCCTCAATTAGGTGAGGATTGTTCTCGTTGTTTTCATTACGATAGAAAAACGAAGTCAACTCCAGGTTTTGACTGGAGTCCGCAATACTGATAATATCTTAAATAACCCTTTTACCCAATACTCCACAGCGAAGGAGCACCCAGTGAGGATCAAAATCACTAAACAGTTGTAATAGTCTGCTAGACTAACTCACAAAATATACCATTTGCTGATGATGAAGTTCCTTAAAACCTGAATGTAGGTATTTACTAAACTTAGCTTAGTTTGGCACAATGGTACAAGTTTAGGGCTCCCAGAGAGGTTCGAAGTCGATATAGCATTGTAATGATCAGCTCACGCATCATTGAACAACGATGAAATGCCTGATAGATGTTTACTAAGCTCTTAGTTATCCGAACCCTCATGAGAACAGAAAGTGACGCGGGGTCGGTTTAACATGGAAAACCTTACACGCGAACGAGTCGGGTAGGAACTTCATCAAAAATTCTCTTAAGTCCTTACGACCATTGTATTTAACTTGGTCACAGAGCAGAACCCAATCTCTTTGACCCAGCCTATTCAAAACAATGCTGAAAGCATCGCATCAGTATCTGTCTGGTCATGAATGATCTCCTAAAATGGATTGGCAAGGTATTTGCGAAATTTAGTCACAGGTGCAGAGTACTCAGGTGAAACAATTTGAGAAGAAGCAAGCAAGAATAATGTCAGTTACTAATGTCCCTTGATTAGTGAACTACTTTTGTCTCGGTCACTTCGTGCTTGATTGTTGGTTTTACTCAGATATTTGCTTTATTGATTGGTATTTGCTTGACTAATAACACTGGGCAAATCTTCCTTTGTTCGTGTGTAATAAATGTTTTTTTTCTCATTGATTATGTCTGAAAAGGATAGAAAATGCCAATTATTCCCTTCAAACTTGTGTGTCCAGTAGAGTCATATTGTCGTCTGTTTTCTTTTCTTTCCAAAGAGACCGTATCATTGTCGATAAACAAAGAAGCTAATGAGACACGATTGACATTATGCAATGACATATCATTCTTTTTTTTCTTTTTTTTTTCTTGTTGGGTACCACAGAAATAATTAGACCGCTTCGATTGGGAGGATTGGAATATAAAAACAAATAAATTGTATGAGAAATGTGAAGACCTTGTCTTGTTTGCTATTGTGTGTTTTAAGACAATGTAATTTCATTAGAGAGAATTGGGCCTCGCTTTGGTTTTAAGTAAGAGTTGTTTGTTTTTAACTTGGCTGCATGCCGAGACGGGCAAAACAAACTGTGAATAGCGACGAACAGGTTCTTTATATAACTAGTGATATCACAGGTAGAATTTATAAATATGATATGCAAAAAGCTTTATTCATTTCTAATGATGATATATATTATGACAGCAAATTTTTAACGCAAGGAGAAACACGAATCGGATCGCTGGGAGCCCGCTAGCATTGGTTTCTGTACTGAAGGTATTCGGTAGGCTCTCCTTCCATATTTTCCTCTCAGGGTGCAGTTGGTCCCCACATGATCATCTATTTGAGATTTGTTTTCAGAGATGATGACGCCAAAGTGGAGAGTTGTTTGAGATATATGATCAGGGAAATTTAATTGTTTGATTCACCCTCTGCGGCCAATCAGGGGCTGAAGAGAGAAAACACGATTTTATCTTTGTTTGCGAATTGCGTTTCTCTCCGGCTTTGATAAAGTTGTTTGTCTTCTTCCTGTGTTGATATTTATTTATTTGAATGGTGGTAGTTACCACTTCTGCAATTGCCTTGAGCACCTGGTTGTGGCACCAGCGATGATGTCCATCACATAAGGCCTTGGGGCAGCCGCCAAGTAGATGCTAAAGGTAGCCTCTCCCAGCACAAAAAGGACGTGTGTCCGAGCTGGACAAGGTGTTACAGACGGCCTGGACAAGGGATCTGATGAATAGGATCGTCAGAGATCCGACCAGTGTCCAGGCTCTTTGCTGACAATCTTATTATCTTGCTGATCCAAATCTCCTTCACGCCAAAAGTGATGGCTTCTTCCCAGAGGAGATGACATTTTTTCTCTCTGGCTCTGTTGATCAGCAGGCTTGGAAAATAGCCCTGGTCTGATCAACCTATTACTATTGTTCTTACAAAAGCCTTCCATCCAAACTGTTCTTCTGCTGCATAGAACTCACGTGTAGCATTCAACCTCCGGCCTGTTTTTGGACCTCAACGGTTACCGTCGGCGCCTTGGGGTCCTTGGAGACTTTATATTGTGTAATTCGTGTCACCACGAATTAGACTGATGCTCTGCATTGTTTGAACCGTACAAAGCCGCACTGCTCAAGCTCCTCGACAGGTCGAGCCCCCCCCCCCTCCCCCCGAAGACAGCTTCACATTTTCTTTTCCATAGCTTGTATGGTCAACACAGTGACTTCATACAACAGCAAAAGCCACAAAACTGTTGGTAGAATGCCCAGACCAGGCGAACCCGATTCGTCAAACCAGGTTAGCAATGCCCCAAGGTCCCTGCTGCAGCAGACCTATTTTCTTTAATTGTCTTTTTCTTTTTACGTTGTCTAGGCCAAATGATACATTCACATTGTAATAACGAGTGATCATTTCAAAAAAACAGTTTCAATGTAATATAAAGCAATCTGTGATCATCCTGTTAGATCATATACCCATGTCTTAGAAACAAATAGAGCAGATATAGACCATGAATGAGCAAGATGAGATTTTGGAGGTGAAAGAATTATTTCAGCCTTTGTATCACCTGCTGTAGTTTAGCCCAATGGTAAGTACATCGCTACATTGAAGTGCCTACCCTATTGGTGGAAGGTTCGATTCCTGCTGTAGTCTCATTTTCTTCAATTGTTTATTCTATTTACGATGTCTAAGCCAAATGATATTCACCTTCATGGCGGATCATTTTCAATACAATGTAACGCAATTTATACGTATATATACATACAAGTATTTTAAGAATTTAATTTACATTAAATCTATTTCATGACTAAACATTCTTTTGAATGGCTTGAAGCAGGCCGCATTCATCCGGTGAAATTCAATTTTGTAGCTCTAGTGACTGTTTCTCTCCATATATATATATATATATATATATATATATATATATATATATATATATATATATATATATATATATATATATATATATATATATATTTGGAGACAATTGATTTAAATGGCATAAATTTTATATATCTATATCTATATCTATATCTATATATATATATATATATATATAAATTCAATTTTGTTGCTAATATGATTGTTTCTCTCCATATATATATATATATATATATATATATATATATATATATATATATATATTTGGTGACAATTGATTTAAATGGCATAAATCTTAAAAGTAAATTTTATACATATATATGTATATATATAGTGGGTGATCATTTTAGATATGTGTTTCTATATAATATAAGACAATTTTTAGTCATTCCGTCGGATCATTTATCCATTTTTTTGATAACACACTCTCGTATATATACATATTTATAATGTATGATAAGTAATCGATACCGGTATTTGACAATATGAATGAAAAAAAACAGGTTAAAATCTAAATTTTTGCTCGGACCCAATTATATATATGTGTGTGTGTGTAAGTGTGTACGTGTTTATGTGTGGGTGGGTGTGAGTCTCCAATATAGAATGAATTCTAATTAAAGCCTATATTTTGAAGTCGCATCTCATAGCCGATGTATTATGGACTAATTAAGATATTGGCACTTGAAGATAATCATTACCAGCATCAAAGGCGACGCAGTTTTCCTCTTTAAACAAAACTATCGATAACTGCTTGTTCACCGTCACTGTCAATCGATCAAGAGAAAAGAGAAAAGATGAATAATTCTCTTGGACTGGTATCCTTGCTTAAATTGGAAAAACAAAACAGTAAGAATACATTATTTCAGGAACGTTCACACATAATATGTACCTTTTGTTCAAAATATATGTTTGATTTTGAGAAGAGTAACTAGCTATTGTTTTGAAATGGCCTCTGCACCGATTGCAGGGTTGGTGCTTTTTGGAGTTTGTAGTGTTAGGATTAATGTTAGGGTTTGTATTTTGAGGTTTAGTGTTATTGACGTCTGGTCCTTTGACTTTGAAATCGTAAGTCCTTGCTTTTTGTTATTTTTATTGTTCAACTAACGTTTACACAGGTCCATTCTACAATCTTCTCACTATCCGTATGTAGAGTGAGGGTTTGTTTTTTTTTTCTTTTGCAATTCATGGCATACTATCGTTAGGGGTCGTTGGAAAAATGTTATCGCATCAAAAGGGACATATTTTGATTCACTGCTTTTTGTTGTTTATATTACCTTTCAGTAACTGTTTGGAATGGGATATTTTGCAAGGGAAATAACCAGGATAGATGCTGTACATGATAAAAGGCTAATGAAACCTTATTATTTGATTTTGATTGGAGGAAATAGTCGTCCGGTTCAAACGAATCATATTTTTTTCACCACAGCACATTCTATTGTAGCTGCGTCTTTTCGATTATCACAAAAATCTATTTCCTATCCACTAAATTGTTGTTCAAAATTAGTGATACAATTACGAAAAAAAATCGTTTTATGTTTTTAATTGCAACCCAAACCCCAACATAACCCTGAACACTAAAATTATATTTTTATTGTTAAATTATATAAACGTTGTTTCAAATGTTCAGATCATTTGCTTTCACCTTTGTTGCTTTTTATCATAACTTTGAATCGGACCACAGACCACAGCAATGATTGAACAGTGCCAAAGGAAAAAAAGCTAACCCCACGGTGAGAATCGAGCTCATACCTTCAATCTGAAGGGGGTCCAATATACGCCAGGCCATTTTAAAACAAAATGCCACGGCGACTGAACACTTAAACCGATGTTGATTTCACACCTTAATCCTAACTCCTTACAATCGATAATCCAAGCTGATAAAGTTCACAATTGAAACCTTGTACTCTTTTAATACAACAATATCTTTTTTTTAAATTCCAAATCTTGGATGAAGTATTGCAATATTATTATTAATTTTGACTATCTTTCAACTGCTTAGAGTTGCAATGTTTCATCCAAAAATGAATTTTCTGCTCTTGTTTGTTCTGTTATAATCGTGTCTACAAAGAAGTTATCTCCCTTTCAAAATATCAACATAACGTTTTCAATGAATCTCTTCCAAATCATTATCGATCTATCATCTTGCTACTCAAAAAACGACATTTCATATGTATCAATCTAATAAAAGAAGTGCGTATGTGTCTGATGAAAAAAAAATTGTTGACTTGAAGACAAGTTTCAGACTATAAAGCCGGAATAGTCACTTAGCAGGTCACGGCCGTTCAATGCCCAGTTGTTTTCAAGATCTTTATACAAATTTAATCACTTGTCTGTTCAAGATGGATGCATAGTGGCTATTATTGATGGATTGAGTGTATTTGGGTGAGTTCAGCACTAATTAAACTTTTACCAATAGGAGAGGTGCTTCTTACATCGGTTTTGTTGATCGTTCAGTTGTTCGATTAATGGCTTTCTTTTGTTGATAATGGAAGAAAATTGGCCAGGGTTGAAAGCAGATGGCGTTTATTCTTCAATGATAAATTCTTGATCAGTACACAAGGCTTCGGAAAACAAATAACGTTTTGACGAGGCTTCCGAAGAGAGACATCATCACTTTTAAGCTCTTACAATTGTGAGGATCTCCCTGCCTTCACACACACACACACACACACACACATACACCCACCCACGCCCATACACACACACACTCACAAACCAGATGCACACACACCCTCACATAACACACACAGGTACACACACACACGTATATATGTATGTATCTATATATATATATATATATATATATATATATATATATATATACATTAGGGTGTTCAGAGAGAATTACGGACATCACTGCCTTCACACACGCACAAATCACTTATAAACACATGCACACACATATATGAATATATATATATATATATATATATATATATATATATATATATATATATATATATATATATATATATATGCGCACATTATGGTGCCCAGAAAGTAATCGATTGATAGTTAAGTAGAGTTAGATATTCATTAAAGTTATAAACTCAGTTTCATATATCTATTTACTAAATAGTTTAGCACTGCGAATTTCCAACAGATACGTTAAAAATTAAAAAATGGTGTTGCTCAGTAGGAAGTTGACATCATTAACTGGGATTGTGCATTGTTTGATTATTGCATCCTTCGCATTTCATGCAAATTTCACACACTCGCTCAATCAATGTTACAAATGGAAAAAGAAATAAGAGAGTTGATGAAAGAAAAACAATATTCAATTTTGGCGCTATCATCTGCTGTACGTAATCCAAATTCTGTTTTCAATTATTTCTCTAATTTCTACGATCTGGACTACCTTCTCCATATTTTGCAATGAAAGGCTTCAATTATCAGTAATTTTTTACAGACACTGAAAGATTCTTACCTTTTCGTGCATCCGTTGCAGTGAGTTCACCTTATATAGAAAGCACTAAACACCACCAAAGTCTGCCAAAAGGGTTTAGATTTGCGACCCTTTTTCTCAAACACGATTTCTAAAGAATTAACGATAATGCAACGAGGCAGTTGATAGCGATCTCGAAAGAGGGCATTGCACACTTCTATGAAAAGTGGAAGAAATGCTGGTATAAATTCGTGAGTCCTAAAGGAGGTACTGAAACGAACCAAGGTTCCATAGCCAGAGGAAGGGTATTTTTCCATTAATACTTACCGTACAGACATCGAATAATCATTCGGCTGAGGTTCGCAAAAGAGGGAGGCAAATATCATAGATGTTCTGTATAATTTCCTTTGATCAATTACCCAGACATCGTTTAAAGATTAACGAAAATTTAAAAAATAATGACCCTCGTTCGAATTTTGAGACAAATTTGAATCGAAATTTTAAGATGACTTCTGTTTGAAGAAGTTAGCTAAACCCAGCATAAAGAGAACGTTCATAATGAATATTTAAAAAAGATTGAATGAAAGAAAAGAAGAAGGTCATAGAGAGAGGAATGGTACTCCGTTGTAAATACATTTTTTTTCTTTCATTTTGATTATTTCCAGGTTACTTGTTTGTTCTGAAGACAAAAGAAATATCTGAAATTGAATTTGAAATCTATTATCGATTTTAATTTCGATGGCAGGAAAGTCGGAAAATATTAGATTTTTTTTATCATCACAATTTCAGATTAGTTCAAGAAAAGGCGCAACGCTCACAAGATGAATCAGTTCTCCTTTTCTGCGTACGATTTCCTTCTTTTTCTGCTTTTGTTTTGTTTTTTACTTCGAATTTTTTTTTCTCCTTTCCCTTGTGCTCCAGACACAGAAATCAGATTATTACAAAGACTCTCCTTTTATCCTCTGTTGTTTATTTTCTATAATAATCCCGTCTTGACGCCGTACTGTTCCATTCTCTGCAAGTGTGCGATAAATATAATATATTTATAAGATAATGAAGAGAAGAGACAATGCAGAAACCAAGTATTTGAAAGAAAAAAAACTTGTGACATGTTTCATTTTGGCAGCTTTGACCAGCAAAAATTGAGATGAAAATGAAAAAAAAAAAAATGAAAGGGAAACAAAAAGGGAAGAGGTCTCTGAATTTGGTGGGAGTGATTTTACCAGTAAGGAGAAATCTGTCCCTGTCTGAGAGTGATAAGGGATGACAGTAGGTTTATGGTCATCGCCTAAAGATGATAGAGGGTGCCTGTGTACAAGTGTTATGTGTACGTATAAATAGATGTATGAGTCTCTTAATATTGTGTGAGTGTGTGTGTGTGTGTGTGTGTGTGTGTGTGTGTGTGTGTGTGTCGATGTGTTGGTAACGTCTGTGATTGTAACTGATGATGCATGCATGTACATTTACCATTTACATGTGCGTGTACAAGTATATACATTTGAGTTTATGTGTGAAAAGCTTTATCACAAAACGCGATAAATCCATTTTCCTCAACTTGAAAAATGAACTTTTTTCTGTACAGGTGAATAGGTAGCCGAAAAAACACTCTTTTTGTTTGAAACTTTAATATAACGCTTTGAGATTATTAAAGATAAAACATTCAAATCCAGAAACTGATTTTTAAGATAAATACAAAATAAATGATTATTTTCCCCCAAAATGCAATACATCCATGATATCAGTTTTCCCCCAAATGCGATAAATCCATTACAATAGTAAAAACTATTTTGCTGTATGAAATTATGCAAGAAATTTTAAAGGAAAAGAAGAAACGTTGATCTACACGTATCCTTGGGAAATGTATCTTTGAAAATCCCAACGTGGAATGTTTATCGAACAGTTCTATTTCTAATACAAAGATACTTATCATTATTTCAATTTTTTCTGTGATAAGGTATCGTAACATTATTCTTATCATTGATTTGGACTATTTTTACTCTAATCTTAACTTCCAGTTTCTTTTTATGACAGCTTTGACTTGGACCGTAATTCTACGGCAACAATTTAATTGCGAAATCGGAAAATAAAGAGCCAACCTGGGGTGAGAATCGACCTCACACCTCCTAGCCCGAGAAGTCCAGTACATGCCTGGCTGTATTCAATCCTTTCTAATTGCTGGTCGACTGTTCACTTCCGATTCAAAGTTGCAATCAAAAGCAACTAAAAGTTGGGAAGAAGGTAAAAACTAGTCTTGTTTTTGTATATCGAAAACAAACAAATTCAAACAAAAGACAATTCAGCTGAATGCATCATAAGAAGGTTGAATACTTATTTCTTCTAAAAATATCATTGTATATTTACATGTGACGGTTCATTTGTTCTGAAACTTTAATTTCAAGTCATAATTTGTTAGTGTAAATATAATTGTATGTTTGTGAAATCCATTTTATTCAAACCTCTATTATTATCATTATTATTATTATTATTATTATTATTATTATTATTATTATTATTATTATTATTATTATTATTATTATTATCATCTATAACTTGGACGTTAAACTCAAATTTTGATTTTTTTTTCAAATTTTCTGGGTATAGATAAAATTGTCCGTCGAATTTATTTTTAAAAACTTCATCTCGTGTGGGTGTCTATATCAGACTTTTATATACCATTGATTAACTTTTCCTATAAATTTTATATTACTTCGTAAAATTTGCATCCCTAACTTATTTTTTGTACTCAACGTGTCCTGGTAGATTGAATATCTCGGTTATTTGTACAGTTATGGAAACTTTGAATATCGATGAAATGACAAGCTTCTGGTGCTGAAAACTTGAATTTTGAATATATATATATATATATATATATATATATATATATATATATATATATATGCAGGGCTATCAAAAAATTCTGGGGATCTGAATAATTTTCCTGGATGTTGTAAAGACATTTTCTGTTACTGCATGTAAGTAGAACTCCCTGCGAAATCGTTGTATATAAGGGGTGTACTTCGAAGAAAACGATAAAAAACCAGTTGCTTTTTTTTCAGTACTTATTCGTCTGCAAGGCCAAGCCATGATGATAGAATATTTTTTAAAAATATATCTAGGAAATTCCAAATCAAGGTCCCTCCTACCGTTTACCCCGAAGAATATTGGCAAACTTATCCAAAATTTGAAATCCCACTTTTCTTCTAATTTGATCTCTAACCGTCGTCGCTGGGAGGGGAGATTATTGGATTATATTGCTACCAAAACACTGGCCGTCAGTACCCACCGAAGCTATCAAGAATAACGGGTTATTCAAGTAAGCTTAAACAGATACACTTTTCCCCACCCATCCTCATCAAAGGGAAGTGATATCCACTTATAAGCCAACCAAATAGTTTTGATAAGCACCGACTTTAGCTAAGATTACATGAGCAATGATTGTCCTCTGCCGACTGGAATGTCCGGTCGGGACGGAAGCCTGGGCTCATTTGATTAAACCACGGGTTACTCATCCTTCGTTTGATAATAACGTAAGGACCGACAAAGGACACTAACAACAGGAATAATCTGTTGGTCTGGCTATTGAGATCTAATTGTCTACTGGCTACTGTATCTCCCTACTTCTGCCCCGGGGGTCCAAGTCACGCGTTCTCGGCCAAAAAAAATTTGGCACTCACTTCCGTCTATGTCGAGTGATCATTTAACACTTTCGCCATTTTAGGTTTAGTATAGACATGGCGAACTGCTATTGTAGTCTCTTTGATGGGTAGCTTTGATGACCTGCCAACAGAAGTGTTTGCTGATAGCAAGTCTATTAAAACAATGATATCACGAGACAGATTAGTGAGTCTCTTAAAAATCACTTTATAATATAGAAGAAGCCGTCTATTATGATAATATATTATGTTACTGAACGGTTGTTGTTGAGAAAAATCATCATCATAATTAACCTTTTAGCGTCCGTTGTTGGACATACACTTTCCCCAAGATTCATCAGATTTCTTAATCGTGGGCATCGTAGAGTTAGTACTTTCAGAATTCACACATTCACGTCACACTATCTTATTTTTTCCGGTCACAATTCTGCATATGATCTCAAGGGATCCATTCTGTGAGTCGTGAGGTCCAGCAGTTGTCTGACATTCTTGCAACATGACCAGCCCATTGTCATTTCAGTTTTCGTATAGTTTTTATGATCCTTGTTTGCTTTTCGGGTCCGCCCCAAACAGTTTATTTAAACTGAATTAAAATGTCTTAATATTTATTTCATAGGTCTACTTTTACCCAGCCTATCCTGACTCATGGCCATAATTGTAGAGCAAATAGCAAATACGGGAACTCCTCAACAATGGCTTCCGAAAGTAGCTTCGTGGGCACAAGTTAACGTAGGACACACCATGAGTTTGTCAGAAACAAAACTGTCAACATAAGTTTCTCTCAGTTTCCAAGTTCGTCCGGCTGATTGGCTCGTTGTGCACATATCGCACGTACAGGCTAGTACAATAGAGCTAGAGTGCTGAAGATTCCAACATTTACGCCTTAGTATATCAACAATTGTCTGTCTTTTTAAATACCCTTGAATTGATTTTTAATGGGGGCTCAATTTGTAATGTGCATTTATGCTAAATTAGTCCCTAGTTTGCTCTGATTTTTTTTTCAATTCTGATATTTTAATGACTACTCCCCAACAAAACGTGAGAGACGTGACTCATTGAGCACCCCTCCTTTCAATATTTCAACCAATCACCTCAACACGGCATGTTGCCAAAAGACGTCGGTCAAGTGACAATTTCTATTGAGAGACTAGCCAGACCTGGGTTTGTTTGTTTGTTTTCAATTAACTTTTCACCTTAGACATATGAATTGTCTCATATATAAAATAGACGGTATTCAAAAATTATTTTGGGCATGATTTAACCGGCACACACACACACACACACACACACACACACACACACATATATATATATATATATATATATATATATATATATAGTTCATAATATTTTCTTTTCTCAGTTTGTGGTAAAATAAATGGAAGAAATTGAAAATAGATTTAGTCCGTTATTGATAATATTTAAACGCATTGCCCAAAATCTATCAAAGTAAATACAGTTATCAGTATGAGAAATAAGATTTGCAAGGAGATATACCCATATATATATATATATGTATATGTGTGTGTGTGTGTGTGCGTGTGTGTGTGTGTTTGTATATATATATATATATATGTATATATATGTATATATATATACATATATATGTATATGTGTGTGTGTGTGTGTGTGTAAATCTTTTATGTATAAATTTCAAGTAAATAATTTAATGTGAGACTCGATATCTGCAATACCCGATCTTTATTCCACCATTTCCGTCTCTTACTGTTTGTTGTAATCCGTGTAGGATTCCATTCATCAATTGTCTGATTGATTTAAGGTCAATAAATTATGTGTCCTTCTCGACAAAAGGATCAGAGAAAATTATCTAGCCAGCCTAGCTACACTCTTCTTCATTACCCATTTACTTCTTTTTTCAAAGAAATTAGTGTCTAATTTACTTGAGACATATCTATGTCCATATTCAACTACCCATCTATCAATCCATGTTATATCTATCTTGCTAGATTGCTCTTAATGTATTCTAATTTATTCGTATCTTTCAATCTATGTTCATATCTATCTATCTATCTATCTATCTATCTATCTATCTTTGTTCAGATCACTCTATCTATCAATCTATCTATCTATCTATCTATCTATCTATCTATCTATCTATATATATATATATATATATATATATATGTATATTTGTATGTATATATATATATATATATATATATATATATATATATATATATATATATATATATATGTACATATATATATATATATGTATATATATATATATATATATATCAGTGTGCTCATTATCTATCAGTCTATCTATCGATCTCAGGATGTTCATATTCATCTATTGATCAATTCTCTCTCTCATCTCTTCCTCTCTCTCTCTCTCTATATATATATGTATATCTACCGGTGTGCTCATTATTTATCTATCTATCTCAGTATCTAGCTTGCTATCCATCAAAGTTTGTTCATATCTATCTTGTGAGACAGCTATAAATTTGTTTTTTTTATGTCTTTTCTCGTCTGTTACTTTCTATCCTTATCCATTTATCTATCTAACTTTTTTTCTATCTTTCATATTCATCTTACTAGTTAGCTGTTAGTTATCCTATCTTTTTTGATACACGTATTTTCATCTATCTATCTAACAATCTACGAAGCTAGCTAGCTGACTGCTTTGGATCGGTTCATATTGCTTTCAATCCGTTACTATCCATCTGTTCATCTCTCCATACGGATTTTCTGATATTAATCAATCTATGTATGTATATTATTGATTTTAACTGTCTTTCGATCAATGAATCAATCAAATCTTTGCCTCCATCTTTGCCTCCATCTTTGCCTCCATCTTTGCCTCCATCTTTGCCTCCATCTTTGCTTTCATCTTTGATGTTCTTGTCATCTTTAACAATAGAATCGAATCCACATTTGACGTTTGATCTCGTAGACGCTAAGCCGAAATGGCATAAAAAAAATCCTATTCCGCCTTAAGCCAGCAGCTTGCTACTCAACAGTGATTCGCATAGGGGGCACCGGAGGGCAAGAGGTAGCAGGGAGCGTTGGGAGACCGGGAGTACCAAGGAAAAAAAGGGTTTAAGAATACTTATCGATACTTCTAACCTTATGTACTTTTAGATACTTTTGTACGATAAGAAGCCGTCAACTGAAACTGTCACCAAAAATTGCCAACATAGGTTTCTCTCAGTTTACAAGCTAGTCCAGCTGCCTGGCTGGCTATGTACGAGCACAGGCTGCGCAGATCATGATGGAGGGCTGGAAATTTTAACATATACTATTTCTTATGTCAACAAAAAACTTGTTTCACTTTTGTTCTGTTTTTTAATCCTTCCCTAAAAAGATACTTACTGGGGAGATCAACTTCCAATGTAAGTTTCAGCTTGATTCATCCGTTTTATGCAAAACGGCAGGAGCAATAACTTTTTCATTGATCATCCCTTTTCATTTTTTCATTTGTACACCCCGACATAGCATACTATTAAAAAAAATAGTTATATGATGGTTTCTATTGAATGGCCAACTAGACTTGCTATATTTCTAGTTATAAAATAAATGCTTGAATGGAAAAAGTAAAAACACTGGCAATTTAATTTACAATGTCATTTTAAACGTCTCTACAGGGTCGGGGCTAACTAAATGTATACTCTAAAAGGGGTCGTAGTCAAAAAACTTTTGGGAAACATAGTTGTAGAATGCTATTCTCTTGTCAAACGAATAAGCATTTTATTTCTTATTGTCTTCAACTTATACTCGAGGCATTGCCCCCCCCTTTTTATTCTTCTTTATTTTACATGGGAAATTCGTTATAATCCACTCACGGCTTGTTAGACCCGTCCGAGCTTCATCAGTACATTTTGGGAACACGTTCCCTGCTCAGTCCGTTGCTAGACTCTCATGATGCTGGACAAGGGGTTGGATTTCCCCGTTTTGGAATCAAATCAGTGCTGTCCGACTCCTAGACTAATTGCCAAACCAGGCTGAAGATTCCAGTGTGCCCTGTTATTTATCCATAACTGAGAAGGGACGAAATGGATCTATGCTTTTTCCACGGACATCAGTGCAAACTGAACAGCAACCTTTACAGTCGGGGTCTGAACTATGATGATCATCATCATCATCATGATTTTCCTTCTTTAGACTTTCTGTGTCTTAGAATGCTGATAACATTGGTATTTGAAAAACGAGAATTCCCTTTTATTTATCATTTTCTGTTGTCAATGCATCAGGGCTACATCTAACAGTGTCTCAATCTGTAACCGTGAATTTCTAAGGAATTTTCTTCTTCTATTGGCAAACAGTAATTGTTTCTGAATGGAAGCATATGAAGTCTTGTTACATTGGCTATATATGTTTTTAAATATTGCTCTTTGCAAAAATTAGGTATAGACATTGCTTTTGTCATGGTTCATTGGTCTTCGTCTGAATATTTAGAGGACTAATCTGATTCGCCAATAGCAGCTTCTGCCTTTTTCTTATTGTGTTTATAAGTATTTTTTTTTCTTTTATAATCATTTGAAACCATCTTTCTCAAGAATCTTTGACACACTCTCTGTACTTTGAGCTTTCCATGTTCTTTCATACCCCATGTTTATACACTATATAACAGTCGAGATCAAACCTGTGCCTGTAGAAAATTCATTCTTGTTGACATCTTTCGTCGATTCCTTCTTCTGAAGTCCTAACCGCTTGGCAATACCAACTCCGGCAATTTCCAGAACATGGAAATTTTCGTGTCCTCTCCCATCAGCTCATCAATAATTATATTCGACAGAGGCTTTCAGATCGATTATCTTCATCATTTATTCTGATTAATGTCTTAAACTATCACAATCTTACGTTAGATGCACTCTTCGGCCTTCTTGTGTTGTTTGAAGTTCTGATATTAAATATCGATGATTGTCTGGGCTAAAGTTGCGAGGAAAAGGGGAGGTAACTTCTATATACGCCGTACAAGATAAAAGCATGAAGCGTAAATTACACAGACAATCTGGAATGAAGAGGAGACGGTTAGAAGACAAAGAGGAGACCAAAATCAAACCTCTACCCAATCTATCTGAATTTGTTCATTATTAATCTATCTATCTGGCTGCTACTCGGTGATGCTTGATTGAGAGAACTCGTTTCACAACCCACGAGTCGTAGGTCGTGAGTTTGAGCTTCATTGGACGTCTTCCATCCTCTCTCTGTCTCTGTCTGTCTGTCCCTATCTATCTATCTATCTTTTTTTTCTCTCTCTCTCTCTCTATCTCTCTCTCTCTCTCTCTTTCTATATATATATATATATATATATATATATATATATATATATATATATATATATTTACTTCCATTCAAAAAGAGTTAATCCTGCTATAGCATCGAAATTCTGTGTTGAGAACCTTTTTCGTTTTTTTTTTATAATTATACACGCACGCACACACACACACATATACATATATATATATATATATATATATATATATATATATATATATATATATATGCATATATATATGTGTGTGTGTGTGTGTGTGTTTATGTGTGTGTATGCGTGTGTGTATGTTTGTAAAACAGTTACACAGCCTTCCACTTTTGTAGCAAGAAGAGTTTTCTTAACCTCCACTATTTGGTATTGGGTCGAATTTGATGACTAAAATCTTTCTGTAAGATAAACATCAAAATCACGTCTGGTATGGAACATTTTCACTCTTAATTTCTGTCTACTTTTCTTTCATCTTACTTTCTTTACTTTTTCTGCTGCAATAAAAAAAAGTAAAAATAAATTGAAAGCTAAGATGATCGGATATTAATCTTCTTTAGCATTTGTATATCGTTTTTGCAAAGACGTTATTAGTGTCAATATATGTGTGTATATATATATATATATATATATATATATATATATATATGTATATACATATATTCATATATATATATGTATATATACATACATACATACATATATATATATATATATATATATATATATATATATATATATACATATATATATATATATTCATTTATTTATATGAATAGGTATGCATAGAAAATTCTTCGCAGTGATTCGAAATTGTATGCTAGTGGTGCAATCGTCAGCTGATATCGAGCCCTCTTCATGTATTGATAACTGACCCCTTCAAAGTAAATATCAATATATATATATATATATGTGTGTGTGTGTGTGTATGTATAGGTGTGTATGAATGTTTCTTACTGCGGTAAGAACTACCAATCTTACGACGTGAACCGAAATTCATTTGTTTCTGCATTTACACAAAATGTAAATTATTTTTTAGAGTTCTGGGTTGCTTACAGAGGCAGGGTTTTGGGAAAGTATATATCTTTATCATTGAGAAACGCAAATGAAGGGTTAAAAAAATAGGGGCTTGACTGAGTTGAAAGAAACAAATACAGCAGATAAAGACCGCGAGAAAATTTGAAGTTGAAGCAATTAGTCTGGCCTTTGGCATTACTCGCCCCAGTTTAACTTAATGGTAAGAAGAACACTACGTTCCAGCAGTTGCCCTAAGAGTTGAAGGTTTGATTCCCACAGCTGCCCATTTTCATTAATTATTTATTTCATTCACGCTGTCTAGGCCAGATATCAAATTCGCCGTGTAATGCCAGGTAATCATTTCAAATAAGAATTTCAATAAAATCCGACGCAATTTATGATTAATCATACATATATATATATATATATATATATATATATATATATATATATATATATATAAATTTGTGCAGGAAAGTATCACCATTTATCCACAACAATAACTGAATGTACAGTTGGAAGCGTTCGGTCAAATGTATTGTCTGCAAAAAACTTGCATACATTGCATCCATCCATCCCTGCGTTCTTTTGTGCGTAAATAAGAAAGACTAACGAAAAAATTGAGAAAACTTTCCTCGTCCGTCGTATTCAACCGGACATGCATTAACAGAGGATTTCTTCTTAAATATATATACACACACACAATATATATATATATATATATCTATATATATATATATATATATATATTGGGCTTCTTGTATATTTTTTTCAGAATCACGTGGGTTTTTGATTATCCATTCGTGAGATTTAATTTATAAGTGGTTTCGATTTAGATGAAATCAAATAAAATGTTTGGAGTCGGTTCTTCTTCATTCTATGTTTATATGTGTTTGTTTCTTTAACTTTGCTCCTGCTTCAATGCACAGAGTTAAAAAAAAATGTACGTAAACATGATAATCTCCTGGGTGGAGAAAATGCTCGTAATCATTTGTATATAATTGCCAGACGTGAATTCGACTCCGACAATGTCAGATAATATTTCCATCAACTGATCATCCCAAGCGCTTACACACACACACACACACACTATATATATATATATATATATATATATATATATATATATATATATATATATATATATATATATATATATTCCTTTCTAAATAAAGATATTTTTTCAGTTTTCCATTTCTAGGTCGAACTGATCGGTTTATTCAATTGATCAAATACTTGCAAAATAAGTACTTGTTTTTCCATGATTATTTCTCTCTCAACATATATATATATATATATATATATATATACATATGATCGACACTGCTGGGGGAATTATGTTACTGCAACTGTTTTGTTTTTAAATCCCCTAAACAATTGATGATTCCAGCGAAAAATTCACCTATTATGCCATAATATTAAATTTTGTATAAAACAATTAAAAAAAATTGAGAAAATGACATAAATCAAATTAGCAGATATTGGTAAATAACTGACTGAAATGACATAAATTTTTGAATTTTTTAATAACATATTCAATGTTTGAAGGTGTAAGGCTTTCTAGAATATATATATATATATATATATATAGATAGATAGATAGAGAGAGAGAGAGAGAGAGAGAGAGAGAGATAGATATAGATATAATTTGACGTTGAGTATGATTCTCATGGTTTGAGGGTCAATTGTTTGGTTAGATTCAATGTCTTAAATCCCAGGGTGACTATAGGGAAGATACATTGGCAGTAGACTCTTTTTTTCAAGACTAGTAGAATTGTCTTCTTCTTGAAAGTCGAACTTAAGAGTGGGACTTTTTTTCATATCAGTCAGCAGGAAAACTGAAACCTTTATTACAGGTCCAGACTTAAGCAGAACAATCATCATCATCATCATCATCATCATCAGTCTTTCAACGTCCGTCGTTGGACATAGACCTTCCCCAGGATTCGCCACAATTCACAATGGTGGGCGTCGCGGATCCAGTACTTTCTGAAGTATCTATCTAATATTCTGCCAGTCTCGGTTCTGCATGTGATTTCGGGGGATCCATGTCATGAGTCGCAATATCCATCGGTTATCTGCCATTCGTGCAACATGGCCTGCCCACTGCCATTTGAAATTTTTGATGGATTCTATAATGTCCCTGACTCTTGTCTTTCCCCGGATGTACTGTGCTATCTTGTGATCTCTCCATGTGAGGTTCAGCATAATCTTTTCATGTGCACGTTGCATAGTTCTCAATTTGCGGATCTGTCTCTTGGCTAGTTTCTGTGTTTTAACTCCATAGGTGACTATTGGGAGGATGCATTGGTTATACACCCTTAAGCTACTCGATCATAGACCACCTGCATGCAATAAATCAACTGAAAGAAAAAGCAGCAGAATATAATCTACCATTTGCCGTAGCATTTATCGACTTGAAGAAGGCGTTCGACTCAGTAGATATCCGTAAGGTCATGGAACCCATCACTTGACAAGGTGTAAATCCAGAATATGTCGAAGTGCTGAAATATATATACAATCAGAGCAGCTCCTTTATCAGGCAGCATAGAGACCCCAGAAAGGAGTAAGACAAGGTGATACCAGCTCACCCAAACTCTCTACAGCCTGCCTCGAGATGATCTTCAGAAGATTAGACTGGGAGAGTAAAGGGATTAGAATAGACGGCGAGAATCTGAGCAACCTCAGATTTGCAAACGACATTGCCCTTTTCGCAAAGAATCTACACGACCTCTAACTAATGATAAATGAACTAAATGAAGAGAACAAAAAAGTCGGCCTACACATGAAATTCAGCAAGACGAAGATCATGTGCAACAACCACATCCGGGATAAAAACACTGAGATCAAAATCGAAGACACAGAACTGGAGAAAGTAGATTACTGTGTCTACCTAGGACAACGATTCTTAATGAGACCCTCAAAAGAAATCAAGCGAAGAATCACACTAGGATGGCAAGCCTTTGGCAGAGCAAGCTCAACCATCAGAATAAGAAGCAGAACATTACTTGAGTTTATATAAATGAACGTGAGGGGAAGTGACTCAACACTCACGTGACCATTGTACTGATTTCACAGGTAATAGACACATGCTTTAGCACATATACATTTCACTATATTTCGAGTAGAAACAAAGATTATTTTAAAATCCACTTAGGTAATTATTCAATTGAATAATTTTCATCGAATCATAATTGAATGAATGCTACTTGATTTCTTGATTTTTTCCAAGTTACTGGGTTTATTTTCTGTCTTAAGAGACATCATAAAGAAAACAAAAACAGAACATTGCTTGTTTTGAGAGTTGCAAAGCCATAGATACAGGAGTTTATAACTAGAGATTAATAGTTTTAATAACCATTGGATTATCATTTTATTACAAGGATTCTGCACTTCGAGAGCAGAGACTCTAAAAGCAGTCAGAAACCAACTACCCATAGATATTTCTTCTTTGTATCATTTTATCCTAACCCAATTCGGGGTTTTATATACATACTATGAAGATTGAATCTGCTTTACACAATTGCGTACTTGAGGTAATAGATATCGATGTATTAGTCATGGGGGAATCGACTTATCACGAAATACCAATAGAAAAGCCGATCGTCCTCTTTATATCTAGGGACATCTTACACCAAGATGTATCAATCAGTCAAGGGATCAGCATAGAACTATTAAAAAAAAACTGATCCCAACTTTATTGATCCTCTCTACTTCAGGTACGGAGACGTAAAAATAGTCTAAAATATTATTTAAGTACGTAAATATTTTTATTTAGACACTTTTATATTCGGACATATTCTATGGTCATGAGAACAAAATAGAACACATGTGGGCTGTCTACACACTAATATGAACATAAATATAACGTGACCAATTTAGCTCTATCAATCTACAAAAACTGGAGTTTTTATGTAGGAATGAATAGATTTATCAATTATTGCCAGAATCAGATCATAATTTGATAACAATAGAAAACTGACACCCCCTCCCCCATCGTATTAAACTTGAACTTCAAGTGCTGAGATTCTAAAACAGTCTAAAACCTACTTTAAGTACACAAAAATATTTCCGTCTATGATAATAATAATTATAATCATAGTGGTAATAGTAGAAGTATTTTCTGCCAAAGTGATGACCTCTTATACTAGGTTCAAACATACATCGATTGCTACGTATCTTGTTCGGCCTGAGGATGATATTGCAATGAGATCTACGTCAGGGTCGTAAATAATTCCTTTTCGTTTTCTCAGTTTGTCAGGGCGGTTTTTGAATGCTTTCAGGCTCGGTCGCTCCACTATTACCTCGGGAAGATTGTTCCACTGATCAGTGACTCAGCACTTGAAAGACCATTTTCTGATATCTTTTCCCACGACTCTCTTCGTATACATTGATTTTGTTGCCTCTAAAACAGAGATCTCGCAAGTGACTGATAGAGGAAGGAAGCTTCGCACTTTCGTCGTGAAAACCGTGTGATAACATACCTTTCTATAACATCGTCTCTGTATCTACGATAGCGTAATATCAGTAGTCTCAGAACCATTAACCTCTCCTGATAGGAAGAATTCGCTGATCCGGGGATCATTTTTATGCTCGTTGCTGTACGTTTTCGATTACCATTATTCGTTTCTTCTTGTAAGGGTTCCAAGCTGGTGCACCATACTCTAGATGCAGTCGTACCATCGATGTGAATAACTATATATCATTCCCTTCAAACTTATTCTCGGGTTTTGTATATATCAAAAGTGTATCTGCTCTACACACTTACGTACAGGAAGCAACAGGTGTACATTTTTTAATCAAAAGCAGGGGGTTTATTTTATATTGTCAAACTCAAACACAGTGGACTTCATTATGGCAATTGGTCAGTTGTAAGAATTTAAGCAGTTGAGATTTTGAAGAGGGTGGTTAGAAAGATGGATGACGTCATTTCAGAATCTACTGCCATTGGTCTAAAAACAGACGCAATGAGGGACGTCGATCGTTGCTCATTCAATTAATACGTTTTGTTTTTATTTAATTGGGCCGCTGTTTTGTTTTTGCTTTCGTTTGATTTCAAAATATTTTTAAAAAGCTCTCAACCTAATTCACACCAACTTTTGGGTTTCCATACTTGAAATAGGATTAGTTTCAAGATCAATTGGCACCCGTTTTTAACTAAATAGGAAATGATTGTTTTGTTTAGTTTACACTCAGATTTTGTTATCAACCATGGTTTGTATTTTTGAGGCTCTATGGTTTAAAGCATTTAGTTCTTAACCTAATGAACTTAGGATCGAATCCAACCGGGGCAGACTTATCTATTTTTCAATGTTAGTAATTTGGGACGCATTTTATAATAATCGCATGCATCAGATAACCGTGCATAGATAATTGCCTCTTGTAAGCATTTATTCGTATATTGGCATTATCAATTATTCATATATTAGCATTATATATTTTTTAAGATACACGCTTTTCGTTTTTGAGCCACCGCCGAGTTTCCTTACAAAGGGTTGTACCCTGCAGTTCTCCCTTCCTTCAGATAAACTGCTTTTGTCGGTATTCGTTCGGCATAGCTGGAATTTAGTTGGATATATTTTTTCTTTTATGATTTATGCGTAAACGTTGTCGTTGCTGTCTTTAAGAGATTGAATATCATATTTTGCATGAATTTCGTCGGCAGTGTCAACCTATTATTAATGAGGTATCTTACTGCACCGGCATGAATATTCTCGAATGCATGTAGCGTCCACGACGGCAGGTGATGTGTTCTGTTGAACACATCACCCGCTGTCGTGGACGCAGTGGTTTCAGTAATACTTTTGAAAACGACATTTGAACAGATTTAGTTATGATTACTGAAGCTGAAAGCAAGACATTCAAAACATGAGTATAAAATGATAAATAACAATATAAAATGCACTCTGAATAACATTAATTACATAAAACTTTGTACTCACAAAAGACAAATCAACTCAAAGGTTAAATAGACAGAGTGTGACAGTTATTTTTAAATATTATATACCTGAATATATATATATATATATATATATATATATATATATATATATATATATATATATATATATATATATATATATGAACAAAAAAAGAATTACAAGGATGTATACCCGGTCACTTTTCCCTAATTCTTCAGTGTTTTCCTATTTACATTATGTACACTATATATGTATATATTTTCTCGTGTTAGGGTCATCAGTTGTTAATTATGTAACTGCTGCGGGGAATTTTAAAAACTAAACAGTTATATTCACTTGACACCCTATCAGTGTATATATATATATATATATATACATATATATATATATATATATATATATATATATATATATATATATATATATAGGGAGGGACACAGAGAGAGACGGAGGGCATATGCATCTGAGTATATGAGCTAGGAAGATAGTGATAGATAAAAAGAAAGAGAGAAAAAAAGGAAGATATAATCGCATAGCTTCTGTCTTTCGGTCGTAAAACGGGATTAGTATGAGAAACCACCGGCTTCTCCTTCTCTTTCATCCGCTTTTGAACTTACATTAAACTTCGCTGTCCACTGAATCTATTTCTACTGGCACTGACTGACTCATCTTATCTCGTCTTAACTGCCGCCCCACTACCCTCAATATGATTATGGATACGATTCATCATTATCTGACTTTCTACTCTTATATAACACACACACACACACACACACACACACACACACATATATATATATATATATATATATATATATAAGTATGTGTGTGTATTTTTATAAACGATGAGGGAAAGATTTAGTGAACAGACTATTCACAGGGGTTTTCGTAGGGAGTGACCCCTAAGGATCAGCAAAATGGTGTTTGGTGAATAGATCGAATGGGAGTGTGTTCGAGGTTTTATGTCCAGCCATCAATTCACAATATATATATATATATATATATATATATATATATATATATATATATATATATATATATGGATAAGTTACGTCCGGCATGATGGTGAAACTTTTATAGACAATGATGGAAACACAGATTTGGTGAATAGATATTCATTCACGAATGTTTCATTGGTAGTGACCCCACCTTATCAGGGGTTGTCTGTGGTTGAATGACCTTGTGTTTGATTGTGGGTGATATACATTTAATGCTATCTATCTAGGATGGGGGATAGGCACTTGTGTAATTGTTTGATCTAAGGCGGTTCTTTTTATTTTTCGGTGTGATAGAATATGACAGATACATGGATCTTTAACTAAACACAAAGTCACCTGGCCACAGACAACCTTACAAACACATACATCCCTCCGCTCAAAAAAAAAAAGAATGCTCTGTGTTTCCCCGATTGTCTATAGGATATCTCACCATTGTGTCAGATATAACTAATACATTCAATGTATATATACATATATACACACACACACACACACACACACACACACATATATATATATATATATATATATATATATATATATATATGATTAAGTAAGGGATTCGCTACACTAACATGTTTATCGTCATGTCCTGTATGGGCCTATTCAGGCGAATGGTTCCGTGGATTTTAGATCCCTATTCAGGACATTGAGGGCGGGGGTCGGTTTCTCTTGTTGTTGGATTTTCCCCTCATTCTATTTATGTGTCTGTTTCTCTCTTTTCTCTTTTTTTCTTCTTTATTTAATGGCTATTCCTTGCTTGTTATGTTTTTCTGTTTCATTTTGTGGAGATTCCATGTTTCTTGGAAGTCATGAATTATAAATTAGACTAGCATCGCTCAAAATTTCTAATAAAAGCATAATTTTACACTCCACGTAGAGAAATACTAGAAACTAACCACCATAGCCATCTTATTTACGTGTCAACTATTACAATTATTACTATTTTACACCTCCAGTCACTTTAAAAAGAAGACCAAATCATCGTATTCATCTCAAGAAATAGACCCAACCCACAATAATTAAATCAACAACTGAGGTCATATAAAAGCCAAAACACTGGGAAACAGATTTACGTGGGATAAAATATTCTCAGAGGAAACATACCACAAAGAGCTGATGGGTTAACAGCAAACTGATAAAGAAAATGCTTTATCTATAATTCATATCAACAAACTAGTACGAAATATCCACTGAATAAAACAGAACAATATAAAAAGCAATGACCAATCACTAAACAGGAGAAAGATATACAGATAGAATAAAAGGAAGGTCCTACTATCTAGAAAGATAGACTTCCCTGCAAAAAAGTCCCAGATAGAAAAAAAATCATTCGCCCGACGAAGCCAAAAACAAGGCATAAACACAGATGTGTCTGGGTAGCTAGTCCTCACTTCATCATATTATGAGCTCTACTCTAAACCAACTTGATGTTTACTGTTGAATGTATCGAGCACTTTATGAAATAAACCCATCATACATCTCATATTGTATGATATATATACGTGTGTGTGTGTGTGTGTGTGTGTGTGTGTGTGTGTGTGTGTGTGTGTGCAGGCCATTTCAGTTTGTATCAACTTGTTTTTCTATTCGAAGTGTTATATTAATGGGAATTTTGTGATTGCTTTATAGACATATACTTACTGAGAAAACAAAAATATTAGAAAACTCTCATACCATAAAAAGAGTAATAGAAGCAATTCTAATTGAAACAAAACTACCTTGAATAAACAAAATCTCAAATGAAATAGGCGCCAACATCTTGAAATGCCAATAAAAGCGTAACATAGCTTCCATTAACAGAACAAATCAGATATCGCAACATTTCAATACAAACTGAAATGACGTAACTAACACGATATAAACAGATAAGTAAATTGTGTTATATTATAAAGAATCTTATTTGAAATGATCTCCCATCATTTCGCGGTTAATGTTTCACTTGCCCTAGCCAACGTATGAGCATCGCTACGTTGAAGCGGCTGCCCAATCGGTGCCAGGTTCAGGCACCAAACCCATTTTCTTTAATTGTTTTTTTTTATGTTGTCTGGGGCCAGTGATACATAAATCGTGTGATGACGGGGGATCATTTCGAGCAAGTTTCTATATAATGTAACGCAGTATTATGTCAGGGTCTGTCTGTAATGTATTTCCTGGAGGCATTCCTAAATTTTAAAAAATTCCCTTACAACACGATACCACCTTCTTTCGACCCCAGCTCTGCGTTATATCTGCATATGTCTGTTTTGTAATTTCAATGGGCGTTCCGCTATAAAACAATTCCATTATTAAATGATACCTCTCCTTCGAACCATAGCATTGTGTTATATCGGGGTCTGTTTGTATTATATTTAGTGTAGTTTCACTTGTAATACGATGAGTTTTCTTTATTGTCTTTTATCGGACTGTCTCTTTATTGTATTTCTTCGATGTGTGAAACGATTCACTTATGACTCAGTGCATTTTGGTAATTTAGGCGAATCGCTTTCGCCTGCAATCCTCGACCCTGAAAGCCCCGAACTAATTGAAATTCTGATATTCCATTCCTCTGCTTGGTATAATTGCCTCTTTTAGTTTGTATTTCACTCGTTTTCTCTTCACAAGAATTCTAAAATAACTTTTCTTACCAGAGGCCAAATGCAAGAGATGTTTCTTAGGATTCCAATTAGTTTAGCCATAAGCTAAAAGCTAATTCTGTCTACCTGAAAGAAAAGACAATTATTATTCGATGGTTCACTCAGATGTTTCAAAATAATCTAATTATGTTCTTATCTTTCAATCTATCTATCTATCTGTTGGTATGTCTGTCTATTTATCTATCTATCTATCAATTCATCTATACATGTGTTCGTATGAATGTCTATTCAAATCTATCTCACTCTAGTCATCATCTCAGTCAAAACTACTCTCCCCTCTCCATCTCTCTATCTCTCTCCATCTTTCTCTTTCCTTCTTTTTCCTCATCTCAATATCTTGTTGGGAAACATCAACCCAAACTGTCACCCAGACTATCAACATAGGTTTCTTCAGTTTTCAAGTTGGTCCAGCTGACTGGCTATGTATGTATCATGCGTGTAGGCCTCACCGATGGAGGTAAAAGGCAGAAAAATTAAAACTTCATTTATTATCTTGTTTTTTAACTCCCCCCCTATGAATAGGTTTTTAGAGGTAGACTTCAATTAGCAATGTAAATTTATACTAAATCAGCTAAAATGTTGTGTCTGATTATGTTCATGTTTGTTTTTTTGTTAAAATTCAGACATTTTAGTTATCGAAAAAGTGAGCAAAGTAAATTATTCATCGATCGCCAATTTTTTCGAATTTTTTGATTGATTACCCCCCACACAGCATGCTGTCAAATGCATTGGTCATGTGAAGCATTCTATTGAGTGACTAGCCGGACTTGTTTACTTTTCTTTGATAAGATTGAATTGTTGTTTTCTGTTTGTTGAAATGACTAATCTTAGTCTTCCAATAGACTTGTATATAGTTTCAATCATTGATTTACACGAGTATTGTATAATTGGCAAACAAATTGAATTACATGGGTTCATTAAGATCTACCATTTCACTGATTGGTATCTAACGATATATTGATACTGCTATGAAGCTATTGATCTATCATTAATTTTGCACGAAACTGAATGTAGGTATCAGGTCCCACATGATGAAATGGCCGCTTATGGTATGTAAAATGTG
>OY735209.1:8338313-8345813 GCA_963457665.1 Thysanoteuthis rhombus
AAGGGTGACATTTTAAGGAAATTTGAGGAGGAATGACGTATCCTCTATACGGCCATAATGCTGTATTGGACTCCCAGTTCATATTTCCAGTTAGAAACGCCTTGCTGTCATATTTAGAACACTTATTCTGTCAGGATTTATTCAGAGGAAAGTTTTTTTTTTACATTGCTTCATATTTTGACAACAGTATTTTTGGTGGGCTTCTTTCACGTGTTCATTTTTCTAGAACACCAACTTTGGAAATGGTATCGACAACGGTTCTATTCACGATCTAACTATACTCGCTGTTGTGTTTACTTAATTAATTATTCATCTTTCCAAATTTGGAATTTGGGAACTAATAGGTTATATAGGCAATATGGTCAGAACTTTTTTATTTGTAGGGTTCAAAATAAAAGGGGAAGCCTTTTTCGATTTCAGGGGTCAAAATCAACGATTTTTTTCACACTCAGGGATAGAAAATCAAGCAAAGTTATCTCTTTCAATTTTAAGAGTTAAAATCGAGAACAATCATCTTTCTTGTTTTTTTTACTTTTAACCGTTAAATCGAGGAGAAAGATTTTTTCAACTCTTGGGGGTCTAATCTTGAAAAAATTTTTTTGTTAGCTTTCAAGTTTCAAATCGAGGAGGTAACTTCAACGGGTCAAAATCGGGAGAAGGGACTTTTCACTTTCAGATGTTTTAGAACTTTTCTTGCTTTGGGTGGAGACGTTTTATCCAATGCTAGATGTTGGAAGTGAGGGGGAACTTTTACTTTTATTAAGGGTTTAAAGCGAGTGTTGTTATATTTGCAGTTATTTTGCTCCCAGGCAACGCCGGGTATTACTATCAGTTTTAAATATGGACAAGTCGTAATTACAGAACACTGATAGATATATATGTCTGTACAGTGGATTGTCGTTGTAAGGGTAGTCGTTCTACCGGCACTATTCAATGACAAGCAGATACTAACGGCACATTTAATTTTACACTCTTGCACGATACTATTATCAGAGATTAGTTAGTAGCTCGGAAAATTAGCTCAACCTTCAAGAACAAGAAAGTCCCATTAGTCATAAGAAAAAAAGTATACTGTCTATGCATCCTCCCGATAGTCACCTATGGAGCTGAAACATGGAACTAAACCAAAAGACTAACCTTCGAACTGAGAAGCATGAAAAAGTTATGCTCAACCCTACGTAAAATCAATTAGAAACCTCAAATGGCAACGGGCAGGTCATGTTGCAAGAATGGCAAAAAACCGATGGACATCACGACTCACAACATGGATCCCCACAGATCATATGCGTAACTGAGGCCGGCAGAATTTAAGATGGAGAGACGAATTAGTCAAGTTCATGAGGTATTGGCTCTCCGACGCCCATGATAGAGAGGTGGCACGAATCCTGGGGTTGGTCCATGTCGAAAGACGGATGATAAAAGACTGATGACGATGGTGAATATCTTCGAAAATATTCGAATCAAGTTCCATCCAACTATTAGTTTCCCTGGTCTCGACTTGAGATATGTGAAATAGACGCAATGGCGTCAACATCTGCAAGCCCTCCGCACCTGGACAAGCCCGGAGCCGACAAACTGACTGAGATAATTCGCTGAACGGCTATAAATATACGCCTCTCTCGCCTGAAATTGCAAGATGGACTGAAAAGCTAACAAATATGATTTTAATTCAGGATTTAGTTCCGCCTCCATCGCAGCTGACTTTGGGGAAATTAGAGACTTGGAGGAAATTGAGAATCGGTGGACAGACCTATGTCAGTGTGGTGTTAGCTAGTCATAAATCTGTGCAAACGCAATGTGCAGTTACAATTACGTTTTGGTTCTGGAAAAATCGGAGCCAGCAGCCTTGTTGCCGTAGAGAATATCTGAGTTTTTCAGTCTGATGAATCACATTGATATCAAACTTGCAAATATAGAGTTATTTATATTAATGTAAGTTTGTATGCACATATTCATAAGTATTTGAATAAGGATTGGTGTGGATTCTGATTAATACGACAAATGCGAAATGAATGACAATATTGGAACTGTTGTTTAGAATTATTGAAATTTTACTCCAGATGTTCCGTTCGTTTTTCTGGACTTCAGCAAAATGAAAATGATGTGAGGAAATGAGGGGACAACTGTTTTTAGGTTGAAAGTTTGAATTGCTAAGCCTCACAAGGAGACACCACAAGACAGCACAGTACATCCAGGAAAAGACAGGAGTTAGGGACATCATAGAATCAATTAGAAAGCTCAAATGGCAGTGGCCTGGCCATGTTGCACGAATGGCGGACAACCGATGGACACCGCGACTTACGACATGGATCCACCGAAATCACATGCAGAACCGAGGCTGGCAGAATATTAGATGGAGAGACGAGCTAGACAAATTCAGAAAGTACTGGCTCCGCGTCGCCCATGATAGAGAAGTTTGGCGAATCCTGGGGAAGGTCTATGTCCAACGACAGATGTTGAAAGACTGATGATGATGATGATGATGATGATGATGAATTGTGTGTCATTTTTTTAAATCGTGGTATATTTCTTATAAGTATTTGTTAATATGCATACATATGTACGTACCTATACCCAACAATTCTCTGCCTTTCTACCATCTGAGCATTTCTGTAGTTTTCACCATTTTTCTCAAACTTTGAATGTTCTGAGGAAGCCCTGTACGGGTATAACGTACGTTAGCCACTACGTTTTTCAATTTAAAAAAATCGAGAAGTACTAATTAGTCTCAATTTTTTTTTCCTTCTCCACATTGTCAACTTTTCCAAAAGATTCTGCCTGATGTATATTTTCCCCTCACATACATATGTGTCAAATAAACTATGCATATATCATGCGTATATATCTGTGAATATGAACGCATCTCATGCTAATCCCCGCTGTAAAATAAATCGAATCTGTACGTGAATACCCATATAAGTATACTGGCAAATTATATACGTACGAATACACTCAAACATATATCAATACGAATATTTGAGTCTTCTGTTTGTTCATTCGTGCCTCATCTCTACAAAAACTACTAGGTCGATTGACCTGATATTTTGGTAAGCAATAAAAATAAAAACTGACCCCTCCATAGGCTAAGATTTGAGGTCTTTTGAGGTCACTACGGGTCATCCTCTTGCCAATTCGAGTTTCATACATCAGAAAAAATTGATTTTGATATCAAGATTTTTGCCCTTCGTTCTTTTCGTGGATAGCGTAAACATTCTTCGCAATAAAATTGAATTTCAACAATTTGGGGATCTTACATCCTTCACATTCACCGTAAATCTTCGAAAGTGTTTATCAGTAGTAATACTGCCAGCCGTTGTCGAAGAGTTACACCACCTACCCTTCGAACCGATTGTCTTACAGCTTCTCTCACTCATTCTCCCTCCATGGCCCAACTAGCATACATATACATATATACGTGTGTGCGTGTGTGCACGCGCATGCAAATGTCAGTTAATAGATGCAGATTCATATATGTATACAATATATGAATCCAAGTGTACATTCATAGATAAATATAGATATCGATATTGATATCGATATATATATATATATATATATATGTGTGTGTGTGTGTGTGTGTGTGAAATCACGTGCATCCATACTTATTTATATAATATGATTGTGTGTGTGTGTGTGTGTGTGTGTGTTTATGTGTGTGTAATTTATCTGGGAACCATATTCGAATATGACGTGATACATATATTTTTCTTTGCCATAACACTTAATGTGTGTATTGTCTTATACGTCTTTCGCGAGATGTGGATTCCATGGCAGCCATATACGTTCGACATTAGATAAAATCTTATATTTATGTGCTAATTAAAATGGAAGACATTTCAAGCAAAATGATTTCACGATGTTTGCATCTATCGTGTTATGGACAACATCCCCTCACAAGTCTGAAAGAAATCTCAAAGGGAAATGTTATGTGAATTTCAAACTGGATGGGAAGTGTCGACTTATCAGGGAGGTGTCAAAATGGATTCTGTTGTCCATAAACGTTTAAAATATACAACTTTTAATAATATGTTTATAAAATGACACTATATTATATCTCTAGGGATATTTAGTTGGAAGACCATTCCCTTATAGCAAGATAATCGTTTTTGGTCCACCATTTTTTTTTTTTTTTTTTTTTTTTTTGTCTGCTGAAGATTTGATCAATTCAAAAACATTGCAATAAAAGGTATCAAAATTTCTAGAACGAAAATTTGAACTTGGATTCTTGTAATTCTTGGGTACTTATCAGACATGGACAACGCCTTACCAATTCGGCTACGGAGACCAACAGCTGGAATTCAATTTTACTAATATAGCCACACTTATCTGATATACTCAAGCCTATATTAGAAACTGTCGTCTAAAACTGTCTCTAAGAATTGCCAACATAGGTTTCTTCAGTTTTCTAAGCAGGTTGGCTCGCTGTTTGGCTGACCACGTAGGCGTGTATCATGAGTATAGGCCACACCAATGGAGGAAGAGGGTGGAAAATCTAAATATTCAATCCTTTTTATGCTTTGAAAAATCGTTTTTCCAAACCCTATCACTAAATTGTTTTTTAGTGGGGGTTCACTTTGCCATGTGATTTCTGCTATTTTCTTTTTTTTTCTGGTTGGTAAAATCCAGACTTTTATTTTCAGTAACCAGGGACTTTTAGTCGATGCATATCAAATATTTGCTTGCTCATACCAGGAATCGAACCCAGATCCCTTTACATTTGATGGCTGAGGCGTGCCAACCATTACAACACCTGAGTGTTCAATGCCCAACAAAAGTTGAGAGAAATAACTTCTTCATTGATCACCCCTTTTTTCTAACTTTTTAATTGAGTACCCCAAGACAGCATGCTGCCAAATAATGCTGTTACATGACAGTTTCTATTGTGTGGCTAAGTAGACCCGTTGTTTGTTCCCATCTGGTTAGGGTTGACGACATAGTCTCAAATTGTCAGAATCTGTTAGACTCACACAGAGGAAGTACATAACCAAGAGCGTATATAGTTCAGTTTCATTCTTTTTTATCCCTTTTATTTTTTTACTCGACGAAATCAATTTACACTCTACGATCGTCGAGCAATCAGTAGAGATAAGGAACAAAGAAACGGCTTCTGACAAAATTAGAAGTAGTAAAAACTCGTCAAAGAATAATAATGACAAACTTTCATGTAAGAAATTGGATAATTGTACATTTCTATGCGTAAGAATTGCGACGTTTTCTTCGGCCTCATTCTAACAGACGTATTGTTATGCAGATTACCACCTCCTGTTAGAGTAAACAATCAGAGCTTCCCGATTATATTAAGACATACTTCCAACAGACCAGTGCACGGTCATTCGTATTTTTGTGAGAATGGCTCCCGGGAGGATTTTTCTTTGCCGCTGTAGAGATAATTGAGATAGCGAGACAGCGTCTTTGTTTTGGCCTATTAGGATTTCTCCTTCAATGATCACCTTTGATACTGCCAGACGGAAATTAACAAAGGTGTAGATATTACGGGATGGTGTGCTTCCAAGAAGGGCCATCTACTTATAAAACGAATAGCGTGGTTTCTTTCTGATTCTTTCTTTGTAACTATTGATTTTTCTGCTTGAAGATGTGCAAATACGTTTGTGAAATTTTCATGGGAATCAACTAGTATATAATTATAACGGAACACCTCCAGGAAATACAACATGGGTTGGTGTTTATATTCTTTGTTTTAGTTGTGTGAGCACGTATTGAACCATGGGTTATCATAAAAAGCAACAATAACGTGAGTAAAACTATTAATAATAAAGAGTGCATCGACCTAGAATTTTGCCCTGTAATAATATGTTAAACTAGTTATAAAATCGTATCAATCGAGAAGTGTGCATCAAAGTGTTCTGAAAAAACAACAACAACAACAATAAGTTTGAATGTAAGTTAGAATCAAGGAAGAGTAATGATAAAGAGTGTATCCATCCAGAGCAACAATAATGAGATGAAGTAAAACTACAGTGCTTCCCGTACGTCTGAGACCACCAATCGGAAAAAGATGTAATATTTTGCAATAAATACGTCAGATTGACCCGGCGTTTTCTCTGGGCCAGCTATGCAATACACAATCATTTTTGTCTCTTGGATAGTCAATTCTGTGGATACAAGCGGTCATTTTGTAACTGATAAAATGAGGAAAGAAAATCTCAGCCATGACTCTCTTGCCCAAATAGTCACATTACGTAACGAAGGCTATTCAAGGCGCGACATTAGTGCAAAATATGGCGTTGATAAAACTGAAATTCATGATGCAATCGTATATAACTTATAAAATCTATAATGACAAGAAGAGAAGCGGTTGCCCTGAGAAGACCAGCATCAGAGATTATCATTTAATGAAAAGAATTGCTGTGTTTTCTCCCACGATTTCGATTACAAAAGATACGGTTGTTGGCAAAGGTCACAAACGTAAGTTGAATGACTGTTTTGCACTGCAGGAGCAATGAATTAGTAATGAAAGCATTAAAAGTCGCACGTAAACCAAACTTGACGAAAGCCATCAAAGCTAAGCTAATGCAGGGTGATCATATACTTTCGTGAAGCACTGTAGTAATAAATTTTGGTAACAATTCATACAGCATCAATCCAGACTATTGTTTTAAAATGCAGCCACAATAAGATGAAGTAGAATTAGTAATTAGATATTATTACTAATGGAGCGTGTATCGACCCAGAACAACAATAATAAGATGGAATGAAACTAGCAATAAAATGATAAGAAGTGAAGATAGTTCTTGATTTTTAAAGAAACGAGAAATATGGTTGACATACTGAATAGCGTAGTCAGTATAGAGAAGTATGCTGAATTTTTCAACATAGATGTTTCAGTTTTGTATATGTGTGTGTTTGGCTGTATGTGTCGAGCGTATAGGCTGCTCCAACAGAGCAAGAGGGTAAACAATCTAAGCATTCACTTTTTAAGTCCAAGAAAGAAATTTTTTTTTGTTTATATACCCCTCGCCCCCATCAAAATAGATTTTAGGAGGTGATTCAATCTTGAATGTAGGTTTATGCTAAATCAATTCCTTCGTTTTGGGTTTGTTTTTTGTTTTTTGTTCAATTTGTTTTATTGTGATCCAACAAAAGGCTAGAGAAGTAATTTATTCATCGATCACCCCTTTTTTTCCATTCTTTTAATTGATCCTCCCAAAAATGGCATGCTGCCAGATGACATTGATCACATAACAGTTTTTATTGAATGACTAATCTGACCTGTCTTTCAACACGTCAACCTCCTTTCAACCATCTTTGAGGATTTTTTTCTGATCTGTGAAGCGATGGTTTGAATCTGAAGTCAAAAATTCGGTGAGTAGGTTTACAGTTTACACTATGCGTTGTCTGCAACACGGAAAGCGCTGTCATCTTAGATTTTTTGCTTGATACGTATGTAATCTATGAAAAACACTCACTGAAGACGCATACCAATGCACCCATGAGGTGTATCTGACGAGACAATTTTGATAGATCTTCAGAAAAATGGAG
>OY735209.1:8350813-8435813 GCA_963457665.1 Thysanoteuthis rhombus
AAGCGACTATTTAGGGTAGCCGCTTGGACGTAGTGTTGTACTTGAACTAACAAGCCCAACGGAAAGGCAACGTTCCAAAGAGCTGCTTGAATGGAGTGGGGTTAAAGCGGTTATTAGGACGTTCACCTCTCCGGCGGGCTGTTTATTTCAATGGTCAGGAATGATGCTACGTGGAAGCTATTACATTATCGGGCACAGAATTGATTCCTGCAGCAACCCCATCTTTCTTTAATTGATTATTATATCTACGCTGTCTAGGCCGAGTGATTCATTCTCTGTGTAACAATGGGGGGTAATTTCAAATAGAGTTTTAAATCATGTGATGTACTCATGAATATTTTGTTGGTTTATATATTCATATCTGAGATACATATCCGAAGATATCATAATGAATAAAAATCCTTTTGTTCAGTTGCTAGGAGCGGAGCCGCGTATAGACTGCTTCCTGATGGATGCTTGTAGGATCCCTGTTCTAAGCTCATCTGCTGCTGAGTAACATCGATGCCGAGCAAAATGAAATTCATACTAAAATGTCTTTATCATTGTCACACACATATACATATGCATACACACATATATATAAAGAGAGAGTATGTTTGTGTGTATGTGTGTGTGTGTGCGAGAGAATGTTATGGTGTATGTAGGTAGTGAGGGTACTTAATGATGTTGCAAAAAAAGTTGTTATTTTTTTATTCTGACACTAAATAATCAAACGACGCATTATGGAAATTTGTCACACTGTTATGTCATCTCACCATTATCTTCCCTGTCCGAATGTATTGATTTCTTTTTATTTGTTCATGCGGCAAATATATCGAACAGCAACAGAATCTCTACGGAGAATGCATTAACCATGGAATCTGAAGCTTTGAATGTTCGTATCTAGATAGACAGACATAGATAGATAGATAGATATAAACTGATGGAAAGATATGAACAAATCGAAATAGGCAGATAGATACGAACCAACAGAAATATGTTGTGAGATAGATGGATTGATAGATAGTATGAACTGACTGAAATAGATAGACGTGAACTGACTATGATAGATAGGTATCCGTACCTCGTATAAATGAATCGCCCTAGCCCATGCGTTTATCAGAACTTGATATGTAGAAAAATAATCTGTAAAATAGATATTTTATCTAAAAAAGAGACACACACACAGGCACACTGAGTGAGAAGAATCTCTAGCTCACTTGGCTGGTTGACTGGGAAGTCCATTTGTGGGGCTATAATGATCCGATATGAACAGACTGGAGTGGATAGATATATCCATACGAACAGGCTGGAATAGATAGACCGATAGATAGATAAGTATAAATCAATTTTTCAAATATTTATGACTCGAATACTTGCTACAGCGTGACAGTTCGAAACATAGTCTTGCTGATCAATTCACTTGTCAAATGAATCCGATCCTCACTAGGCAGTTCATGACTGCGACCTTAATCCATAACAACATGGTGTTAGTGATAAGTATAATTCCATCTAACTCGTTCTAGGGAAGTATATCTATGCCTCTGTTTCTCTCATACAATCAACGATAGTGGTTTGTATTATATGAATAGCAAGCAGAATAATAAGCTTTGATACTGGTTATCCGTTCTCATGGTTTGTGCTGATTGCTGAAGATAAAAGAGATTGACAAGGCATTTCCTGGTGTTTGCAAGCAGTACCGAGTTGCAACTTCTTTTTTGCGTTGGTTGAAATTCTATAAGTGACCAAAGGTTATTATGGGTTTGTTTTCAAGTACAAATGCGTACTGGCCCTGGGTCAGTTTTGAAACGTACTTTCATGACGCTTCTTTTGTTTCAAGTATATATGTCCATGACCTTGTCGCTTCACTTATGGTTGTCATGAGTGTCTAACAATAGGATTGGTTGATCGGTGCAACTGATACTATGAGTGTGACAGACACGGTAGAACGGGAGGAAAGAAAGGTAGTTTAATAATAACGTACGAAGGGAGAGAGAAGAAAAGAAAGTCAGGTTGTTCAATGAGGGTAGAAAAAGAGATAAAAGTTAGCTGGGGAGGGGCTGATGGTTACTACTGACGCTTTAAGCGTAAACCCCCCCACACACACACACTCACACACATATATATATATATATATATATGTATATACATATATATATGTATATATATATATATATATATATATATATGTATATATATATATATATATATATAACTTTTCCGATTTTTTTAGTCATTTCAGTCACTTATTTCCCAACATCTGTTATTGTAGTTTATATAATTTTGTCCAGTGTTTTTTCTCGCTATTTGTATGCACACACACACACACACACACACACACACACACACACACATATGTGTGGGGGGAGAGAAAGAGAGACAGAGAGACAGAGACAGACTGTGAGAGAGAGAGAGACAAATCACTAGTTAATTCCCATGAAAAATCACGAATAAATTTGAATTTGAATGAGATTATTTTCCTCATGAAAGAAACTACGTAACTCGTTTCAGTGGAAGACTTTATTGTTTTAAATAGGGTTTAAGGAATTTTTTTGTAGTTACCTACCAGACGAAGAATCCATTTTTACAGAAGGGGGGTGGAACAGAAAAAACATGAAGAAGAAGAAGAAATATAGAAGGAAAGGAAAAGAAGACGAAGAAGAGAAAGAAGACAAAGACGAAAATGAAAACTAGGAAGAAGAAACGAAGAAGAAATGAAAAAGATAAAAATGAAAAAAATGTCGACGGAAACGTTAACTTATTAATGTCTAGTAGAAGGTTTCAAGCCCATTTATATTCATTACTGCAATATTGACCGCATTTGAAATGTGAACTTTGGCACAAAAGGTAAGCCAAGTGCGTTGAATTATGCACATGTTGCTAGGAATAGACCAGTGATTCCAAAAGTGGGCGTTACCACCTCTAGGATGTGATAGAAAACTCAAGGGTTGCTAGAAGGCAAAGGGACAATAGGGGCTTTGGAAAACAAGGGCTGTCGTTTGGGTATAGAGTGAAGACTACAAATCGATACCTGTTAGGCATAAAGTCATATCATATTTTTTCTTTCTATAGGAAACAATCAAGCACTTTTAGATTCTTTTGTACAGTCATATTTTTAAATATAAAATAAAAGCTTGGATTTCAAACGATTATTGAAATCTAATTTTTCAATGTTATATTTTTGACTAACTTTACCGGTATAGTTGCTGATATAATTTAAGGTTTTTTTTAAGTTGTTATTTTGAAATTTGTTTTCTTTTAGAGCAGCAAAGCTTCATTCATTTTCATTTCAAAGCTTGAGAACTCTGCGTTATGTTTCATGGAGTGTTCAAGCATCAAAATACAGCAAAGAAAACTAAACGCTGCAGTTGTAAAAATTAACTTTGAAAACGGTTCGTCGGACCGTTATTATTCGCAGTCTCTCAAATACTATAAAAGACGACAGTAGTCCGAGAGGATTAATAAAACACTGGTATAGATGGTTGGTAAAAAGTCGCCAAGTGGTGAGTTTTGGCGAGGAAAGTGCTGGTATGTTTCGAATAGAATCATTGTGGAGGGAGCGGATGGATATTGTTTTTGTAACGCAGAAGAGACAAATATGCGAGAACTGAGGCAAAAAATCACATTGGACGATTCAAATAATGCCAAAGGAGCAACTTGCTGTGACTAATGCATGGATTTTAGCTGAAAAATTGCCATGATTGAAACTCAATGTTGCTAACTCAAAAATATCTTCATACTATGTTTACCACCGGAAATCGCTAAATAAAAAAAAAGATAGACAAACAATGGCCAAAAATATATTTTAAAAATCGCTAAAAAGAGTTTTTTTCAAGCACTTCAGTGCCACATTAGCAATTTTCGCACTGTTGAATTTCTATTTGTCAAAGAAGGAATTCCGTCTGAAGGGAGAGATTAAACACCAATGTTAATATTTATTATTAGTCTAGTAAACCTTCACTGCTGTATAGTGAGTTCGGTCCTCAATGGTTGTCTCACAATAGTGGCCTTGTGCCAGACTAAGCTAAGTTTAGTAAGTACCTTTAAATAATGAATAATGATTCTTGTAACCTGCATTGATGGGTAGTGTGAAGAATAAACGTTTTCGACGTTTCAGTTGAGGTATTTGAAACGATGTTATGGTGGAATGCGAAGAATCCCCCAGGGTAGCAAGCTTTCAGTAGAACAAACTCAACATTTAAGAAAATCCCATTACTCTTGAAAAGGTGGGGTCTACCACCGATGCACTCATCCCCGATAATCACCTATGGAACTGAAACATTGAGCTTTAGCAAAAGATTGACCCTCAAACCTAGAATTATGCAACGCACAGATTAGAGAACCGTGCTCAACATCACATGGAGGGATTACAAATTAGCACAGTGCGTTAAAAAAATGGGGGTTAGGAATATCATATAATCCATTCGGAAATTCAAATGGCGATGGGCTGGTAATTTTGCCTGGGTGTTGGACAACCGCTTGACATCGCGACTCAAAACGCAGATCTCCGGCGATCATATGCGAAACTGTGAGTGGCAAAATAATAAGATGGCGTGACGAACTAGATAGAAAGTTAAGAAAATATTGGCTCTGCAAGAAAATATTGGCAAATCCTGGGGAAAGTCCAAGGACGGACGCTAAAAGCCTGATGATGATAAAAATCACTTTGTATTGATCCGTACCCCTTGTCTCTTCCATTTAATTTCTTGTCCCTCTTTCCCTGATCCCATCACAATTTATTAGTACTCCTTCCTTCTTTTTTTTTGAAATCAGTATTCAATCTTATTATGTTCACTAATATCGTTATTTTGAATTCAAATTTTATAACTCTGTGGAATTACTTCAAACTTATGGCTTTAATTATTTAAAAGACAGTTATTGCAATTAATCTATTTTCGAGCCAATCAACTTTTATATTGATAGAAATCAACTATAGAAGGCGCTTGACTCGAAAATTGTTTCGGTTCCTCTCAGTGTCATACAGAACATGCTTATAAAATTGTTATTTAGCCTTCTGCCAAACTCTAGAATTAACTTTGTTTTCGTGCGTTTACCATTCAACCTCACCGAAAATCGATGTGCCATTGCACATAAAACGATAGAGTACGCAAAAACTGATGACGAGTCAAACAACACGAAAAATGGTAGTGTCAGATTTCTTTGATACCATGAATAGAATAGAAAGGAATAGATTTTTATTTCACCAAACAAACAATTAGAATTTAATGTTCGTATATCTATTCCTAAGTAAAAGAACTGATGATTAATTTTTAAATTGTGTTTCTTGTGATATTTCGTTTGTTTCAAAGTTTAAATGTATTTTTCTTCAAAATTGAATTCCCAACTGATAAAGAGTCGAAGTGTGATACGTAGTTTGGGAATGATATTGCATAGAAAAATGATTCTATTCCGTTCACCTTTTAGATTTCAATTAAGAAAGGGAGTTTTGTCCTAGCACAGACGAGCTTTTCCTTATTAGTTTTCTTGACTTTATTTCCAAACAATTTTCTTGACAGTTAAATCTATTTTTAGTTCGTGAATTGTTGCCGGAATGAAATTTGAACTGAATTTGAATTGAACATTTGCAAAGCTTAGGTCGATATGTTCTCTGGCCTTCCGTTACTGTACCAAGGTTGCTCTGCTCTAGTTTTCACAACATCTTTTGTTCGGCTAGGTTGGGAAGCAGCCTAAAGTCGATAAGACGCCAGTTACGTCATTTATTTAGTCAAGCGCTTGGAGAAAGCAAGCTGCGAGAGAGGAACGTTATTTTTTGTTGTAAAAGCGTCGTATGGATTATGCATAAATTAAAGAGAGGAAAGTGTTACATGCGCAGCGTTTTCAGCGTTTCAAGTTGCATCAGCCGTAATGACTAAGCTTCTGGAAGAAACGAATTTTGATTGGTTGTTTCAGAGATTGTTTTGGCCAATTGGAGGTAAATTTGTAAAAGTTTGTACAGTCTAGATATGATTACTGAATATCGACAGTTTTCACGATAGGGATGGTGAAAATTGCTTTTGATCGGAAGAAATAGGAAAAAAACAACTTTCATCTCAAATCTATAACATAGCAGTACGTGATGAATAAACCAAAAATGCATACGACGGAGAAAGAAAAAATTGGAAGTAGCCTAAACAACTGTACCATGTGAGAATTTGTGAGAATTTGAAGTTTTTAAGGGGTTTCTCAAGTTGAAAGCTTATTATTTTTTGGAAATTTTAGCGAACAAACTAACCACAGAATGATCTTACATGCGATTTTCTTTTCATTTGTTTGTTTATATCTTTGTTCCTTTATTTTCGTTCAAATGGGATGATCTCATTGGTTGATTTATCTTCATATTGTGACATCACACTAGAAATTACGTCATAGAAACTCTTCATTTCTGATCACACATTAAAACAGTTTGAGATGACTTGAAATTAGGATACTTGAATTATCAAACAATAAATTACCTAATAAAAAAGCTTTACGCTCTTTAATGCCGACCCATACCTGGTGGAACCAAGCGATCATATATATATATATATATATATATATATATATATATGTATGTATGTATGTATGTATATCTTTGCCGATCAATCTTAGTTTGTTCATTACCCATAGCTATCAGCCTTCCAGTCTGTTTCTATTTATTTTCATTATCTTGGTTTCATCCTTTCTATCAAACTATACGTCCATCACAGTTGGCTCAGATCTATCTATCTCAGTACCATAATACGTATCTATCTATATTATTTTCTTCCAAACAATTTCTACCCCTCTCCCATCTCTCTTGATCTCACTCCCCTTCTCTCCTTCAATCGAAGGAGTTCGTATGTATGGATTCCTAACTTTTTCCCCCCAAAGAAGCTTACTTGAGAACGTATCAGCTGCAAAGGAAGCTTACAGATTGATTCGTGAAGTTTTGGGTCGATTCGTTGATATAAACTGATTGATCTACAGATACAAACACTCTCTTACACACTACCACACACTCGCACATACGAAAGAGACAAGGGGGTAGAAATTTATACAGAGAGAAAAGGAGATGAGAACAGACTGACTTATATACATACATACATACATACATATATATATATATATATATATATATATATATATATATATATATATATATATATGTTTGTGTGTGTGTGTATCATGTTGACTCATATATATACACTCACACACTCATATACGAATATGCCTCTACTCACACTCCTATCCACTTGATATGCACACGCACATGTACGTACACACACACACACACACACACACACATATGTATGTGCGTGTGTTTCATCAGCAGCAGCTGCAGCCTCTTGATGTCCGTCGTTGGACATCGACCTTCCCCAGGATTCGCCACAGTTCTCTATCATGGGCGTAGTGGAACCAATACTGTCTGAATTTCTCGTCTCTCCATCTAATACTCTGGTGACCCGGGGTGGCGCAAGTGGTCTCTGGGGATCCATGTCATGAGTCGTGATGTCCATCGGTTGTCTGTCATTCTTGCTACATGACCAGCCCATTGTCATTTGAGTTTTTCAATGGATTTTATGTCTCGAACTGTAGTCTTCTCTCAGATGTATTGTGCTGTCCTGTGGTCTCTCCATAAGAGACAGACCCGCAAATATATATGAGTAATTGCGATCAAAGATGGATAAACTTTTGCTCGCCTCATTGTCTTTATATACTACTACAATGATCAGTTGTTGTTTATAAGTCATCAATTCTCTGAAGGGGGAAAATTCTTTCTAAGACTAATTCTGAAATCGATTAACAGCGCTTGTAGAGGAATTCAGTGAGCCAAGGAAAGAATGGTCAAAGAGAGATTGACTACTTTTCTTTTTCTTGAAAATTGGTTCGTAGAACTTTTAAAGATAGTAAGAAAAAATATAGAAAAAGGGCGAAAAGAAAAGAATATATTTTTCTTTTTCACGTCACACTACGTCATATCATTTTTTTGGATCAATTCTCGAGATAGAAAATAGAAAGTACAAAAAAGAAAGAAGAGAGAGAGAGAAAAAGAAAGAAAGAAAGCAGAGTATACAGTTTTGAAAATTGATATATAGACTCTATATATATATATATATATATATATATATATATATATATGTATATATATATGTGTGTGTGTGTGTGTGTGTGTATGTGTGTATGTTTGTGTGTGGGGGTGTATGTGTAACTTTTTCATCAGCAATTGAATTATAGAGCATTTTGGGCAATGTTTTCTGATTTATTGAAGCAATCTTTATTTTTGGACACGGATTAGCTTGAAAACTCGGTTTGAAACAGTTTTATTACAGAGGAAAATGTATACAAATCGCAGACTTTGAAGAGAATCTCTCCTTTTTTCCTATTTTTATTCTTAAGCTTGAACGGTGTTTATTCTGATTCTGATGCATAGGTTTTCCTTCGTGATTTATTTTCGAGAAACAATTTCTCTTTATCGCAGTTCGGGGAATTGTTTTGCGTCAAATCACTCCGTACGATTTTGTTTTAGTTCTTTTGTTGTTCCATATTTTGTAAACAGACCGGTTATCAGACATTAATGCCTTTTTGCTCTTCCTTCGTTTGCCTTTTCCTTCTTTGATAATTCGTCTTTAATCCTCGTTTATTTTCTTGGTGTGTTTCTGCCTCCATATTTTTCCCTCGTACAACGGACCAATAACCCGTCAGCACCAACGGAACACATTCCTCTGCCATTACTATTGTCATTATGGCTGAGAATATTATGAGAATCAGTGCATTTTGAGCTACGATACGGGAAGGTAAGAGTAAAGATTCTTGGGTCCATCTCAAAAAGTCATTTAGATTAATCGAGAACTTTAGAAGATATTGAATGGAGACACATGAGTGAATACATAAATATAAAATGTAAATATTTGTCTATCAAAACTGTATTTGCCTTGAAATTCCACCAATTTTCATTTACTCCATGGTCCACTGATCTAAAGAACTCCATTGAAATTCATCGAGAACTTTTGGATATATGGTGTGGAAATATATAGCTACGATGCAGGCGAGATGACTTTGAAAAAATCTGCCTCAAAATCTAATCAGTTCTAAAGTATTGTCCTATCCTTCCACAAAATGCCATTGAAATTAATCGAGAACTTTTGGATATATTTTGTGAACAGACAGACACGAGAGAATACTCATACACCTTCTCCAAGTTTATTGCCAGAGTTTTAGAAAAAAACTACTCCACTAATAAGTCCCGACACCTGTTGTTTTTTTGTTGATTGGGCTTCGTCTCTTTATAAATGATTCACGAGAGGCAGACGACATAGTTCCTAATGGACGACGGACAGTAGCCTTGTATCACAATCACTTAGTGATGACAGAAAAGGTTCGTTACTGTCGTTGCATGATATTACAGTATATATTAGGTTGCTGTGTTTGTTTGTCATTATTGGAAACTGTCAACTAAAACTGTCATCAGAATTGTCAACATAAGTCTCTTCAGTTTTTAAATCTGTCCGCCTGACCAGCTTACTATCTATCTACCATTCGTACAGGCCGCACCAGAGAAGCTAGTGTGATTTCAACATTTGCTCCTTATCATGTCAAGAAAAAGACTTTCCATTTTTTTTAATCACCACCCCCCATGCTAGATTTGCAATGTAAGCTTTAGCTAAATCGATCACTTAGCCTGTGTCCGGAAGCATTCAAACTTATTTTGTTTGTTGATTTTTTTTTTTACATTCAGAATGTCCAGGCGAGGGAAGTGACTTATCCATTTATCACTCACCTTTCCCCAATTTATCGAATCGATCACCCCCAACACAACAAGCGAATAAGTTTGTGAAAAATTAATATCTTTGATTCGTTTGTACCCATTCGTTTTTGTATCTTTTTTTTCTCAATTCGGGATTTTTAGTGATCACTTTCCAAACAAAGAGCGAGTGAAATAGCTTATTAATTGAACACCAGCTCACCTCAATGCCTCATTTTTTTTTCTTTTGAATTTCCAATCAATCACTTCCAACGTGGCATGCTGCCAAAAGACGTCGGTCACATACATATGGTTTCTTTCGAGCGACTAAACCAGACCCGCATCTCCTCCGTTGCTTTCAAACTGAACGAACCTACGGTTGACCTCAATCGGAAGTTGTTTTGAATTCGGGAACGAATTGCGTAAATCTGTTTACATGAATTATCTCCCTTTGATCTCCATATTACGCATTACAGATTGATATTACTCAATGTTGTAACTTGCAGCTGCCTGTTCCTTCTTTTGCATTGGCGACAGAGATTCTCTCCAATGATGAAACGTCTTAGGAGATCAGCTCTCAGATATAGTCTGCATTTTTTTGGATTTCCCATGATAACTTGCAGCTGCTGCTTGAAATCGTTTCATCTATCCAACAACAGCGTCTCTGGAACCATCAAACTATCTATTGATATATATATATATATATATATATATATATATATATATATATATATATATATATATATATATATATATATATATATATATATATATATGTAACAATCTATCAATCTATCCATTTTTGCTCTTTATCTATTTCTAATTATCAATCTATCTGTTCATATCTATCTATCCAAATCTATCAAAATATCAATCTATCTATCAATTGTAGTTTATTCATATATATATATATATATATATATATATATATATGTATATGAGTTTTTGTGTGCATGTTGTTTATACCTATCTATCCATCAATCTATCCACTAATCAACAGATTTTTTTTATACCTATGTATCTATCTATGAATCTATCTACTGATATGTGTGGGTGTGCGTGTGTGGGGGGGTGCGTTGCATGTTGTTCATATCTATCTATGTATACATCTCAGTCTGTTCATATTTATCGATCTCAGTCTATTTATATCTATGTATGTATCTTTCTCAGTCTGTGAATATACATCTGTCTATCCATCTATCTGTATCCATCTATCTCTGTATATCAGTCCATTTCTATCCATCTATCTATCACAATCTGTTCATATCTATCTATCTATCTATCTATCTATTTCAGTTTCTCCACATCTCTCCATCTATCACGATCTATTCATATCTATCTATCTATCTATCCATCTATCTGTTTGTCTTGTCCTGTGTTCTCTCCACAAATTGATTAAAATTTTGGTGAAAAGCACTCAACTGATCAAACAAACGATTTGATAGAAATATCTGAAAATGGTAATTCAAAAAAGTTAATTAGAAAATTGGATTTATGAGAGATCTGCCAGAAAGTCTCCAAATAACATTCAGGAATCAGTGGGAGTGCGATTGAATTCTCTTGTTATCTTCCACAACCTCCTGTCTCTAAGAGTCTGAATTCTCGATTACATCAACAATCGCATTTGACTGCAAGTCTCTGCTCAACTGAGTGACACAGCGTCTCTTTTACACAGACAAGGAAGGATAATCGTGCCATGGAAAAAAAAATCAGTCAAATGTCACATTTGTTTCATTCTTTTTGAGGAATGAATTTGAATTTAGAAAAATTTGGTTTCTGTAAAGATATTATTAACGAAAAAACACGTGTCGTTCATGATAAAAGAATGAAAAATTCAGATATACAAAAAAAAAGACGTGGAGATACTTAGGTACTTCGATGAGCCTGTAATCTAATGACGCTTTTATTTTACGTCACAAATTTTGATTTCTATATGTGTCCCGTACCTTTACTAGACGTCGCTTTTCGGTCGGTCGGTTCAAGTTACGTTAAACATCAGAAAGACGTAGGGGGAGAATGCATGACGTCATTGGAAGAATATCTACTCCGATCAATATATGACGTATCAAGCGTTTGTATTAATAGCTAAAACTATCTGAAAATGGCCAAAATCGACTATTTTTATCTATTTCCAGCCAACTCTATAGCTGAAATGTAATATACTCATTTTATGCTCACTTTAAGAAATAACCATACCTTAAGCCTCCAGAACAAAATATTGATAGGAAATTTCACGCTTAATTCAAATTGAACTTACTAATTTTTTTTTTTGATGATAAGATTTTCGGGTGAAACATCGTTGCTTTCCTCTTCTTTCTTCTTCCTTCTCCTACTGATGCAACTACCGTAACTAGTAATGCTACTACTTCTACATTTCGAATCCCTTCAGATCGGAAATCATATGGACGTGATGGAAGGATGGTGGACACATCGTTAAACTTATGGTTTTCACAAACATGCCAGATTAGTGAGTCATTGAGTCAAGTACACATACAGGAATGGAAACGTGTTGTTGCTTTTGTTTTTAGTTTTTACGGTTAGGGAAGGTTATAGTTTTCTTATACCTGGCTTGGACTAAGTGATTGGTGTTTTTATCATATCCATCAATCTTTCTCCATAGCTATCTGTCTATCTATCTATTTATATATTCACTCACGTTTCTTCATGCAATGTCTCCAAAAGTTCTCAATTAATCTCAATGAACTTTAGAGATGGACACAAGAATCGTTACACTTACCTCCCCTGTATCATAGCTCGAAGGTTTACCTGCTTTCACTGCTGTCATAATCTTCAGACGCACCTGTGTGCTCTATCTCAATTTGTATCTCCATTTGCTAGAAGTATCCTAGGGTATCAAAAAAACCGAAAAATCTCATTGGACTCATTTTGGTTCTTTAGGAGGACCAGTAATGCTGCAAAAATGTTTCCTACATAAGTCAATACTAATTTCTTCTTCTCTTTACATCATTTGGGCTTGCAAACGGTATCATTAAAACTCTCTACTTTTGAAAAGCTGGGGTAACCAGTGATCCAAAATTATTTGAATGACGAAGTATTTTTGTTATGAATTCTCATCTAATAAGTTCTTCATTTTAATATCACTTCGTATCACAACGTTTTAGATGGTATATTCTCTTGTAAGTTATTGGATACGAACCCAAATCACGTCAGATGCTACTTCTTCATTCATAATTCACGCTATTTACTTTCGCAGGGTATTTGACTGAAAAAGTTATGATAATAACAACAGCATGAAAAAAATTCAACCCAAAATGAATACAAAAAAAAAAAAAGGGGGCCTGAGGTGAACAGTTTCTTATGCGCATGACAAAAATTTGCAGGTTTTTGGAAACTTTTGAAGACAGGAAATGGAGGCTGAACAAGGAAGAAGTAAAGACGTCAAGATGGCGTCTCAGAATTTCTTCGTTTTCATTTGGTGAAATCAATCTATACTATGCGTGCGATGATTTCAGGTAGCAATTGTAAACCAAGGTTTGATGTAGGCTTTGAGAGTCAGTTCAAAGGCTACACACTGAATAGTCCCTCCTGTGGTTGATCTGGGAACTACATATTAAGGAAAGATGGTCGAGCCTTCATCATACGCAGTAACAGCAATAAGACAAAATACATGTGATAATCGTTTCCTTTTACCCTTTCTTTCTTTTGTTTGTTTGTTTCTTTCTTTCTCTTCCTAAAGCATATGTAACACACAGTTCTCCAAACAACCCTTGTCCACATATTTCTTGCTTGTAACTCAAATTTTCGAGAAGAAAAACTAAAATAATGAAGTGATTTTACTTTTCTGGTATTTATTAGGTTGTCCCCCTTGAATTCGAATAATATTTTGTGTTTCATGCACGAGAAAAAAATTGAGCGGTCTGATTAATCGGACAAACCAGTTATTGGATCCCAAATCCATTGTCCTGACCGGAATCCACTATATATATATATATAGTTCCAAATATAAATACTCAATTTGTGAAAATGCAATCAGAAAAAGTAAGAAAACAGAAGTAACAACAAACAGCTGGTTGCCAATGAGTATGATAGGAACGAAATATTAACATTCACCAGGTATATAATTATTCTATCCTTTATATATGTATATATAAAGTATCATCATCCACTATAAGTCCACTGATTGACAAAGACCTTTCCCATTTCTTTCCATGGACACCAATCGGTTAACCTCTGGCTCCACCAGTTATTTATTTCTTCTTTCTTATACTTACGCATTCCAGCAGTGTCCCTCAATAACCCCAGACTTTGCTTTGTCAATTGAAAGGCACAATTGTGTGGCTTAAGATACGCTCGGTACATTTAAACAGATACAATATCTGTGTGGTCCTTTAGATTTTTAATATATCTCCCCCTTATTTTTATAGTCATTCCATCCCTAAGAACCTAGGATATTCCGAGTTTGAAGAAGCAACGACAGGAAATGATATCACACCATCAGCTGTTTCTTCTTTCATGCAGATCTTCATCCAGATCTTCTTACATTTCTTTGTATTGTGAAATTTGGAGTCATTTATCACATTACTCAATGCGATTTTTAAACTCTTTCCGAGCTGTTCTGCTTTCTGATATTATGTAATTAAGGATCTTATCTCCATCTCAGCATAGTCAACATCTATTTTGTTATGTCCTATCTGTCTTGGCTTTAGTATAATTGATTCTTTGTTCAACTTTATCAATGAAATTAAAGAAAGAGATACATGTATTTGGTCATGGTTTATTTGTTCATCTGTCCACACAATATCTCTAAAAGTACAAAATGAATTGCAATTGAATTTAGGGTGAGAAAGCAGTGGTGAACTTTTAGGAGGGGAACCAGGAATTTTTCCTAATTCAGAGCTATTCTTTCCATTTCTTTTCCCGATTTCATTTCAGGAGCAATTGATATATCAAAATATGATTTTCTAAAATATATACTCGATGCCAACACCTCGTAATTCACACACTCTTCAGCAACTGCCAATATATTTTCTCTCTCTCTCTCTCTCTCTCTCTCTCTATATATATATATATATATATATATATATATATATATATATATATATATATATATATATATATTGTAGAAATTTTTACAGCTTTAAATGCTGGAGAAATTTTTTTTAGTTATTTTGAATTTTTCATTTCAGACAGTTATTCCCAAATATCTGTCTCTACAATACATGTAAGCTTTTTAGAGGGTGTTTTGTTTTCCACGGAATAAGATATTATGGTACTATATATATATATATATATATATATATATATATATATATATATATATATATAATTAAGTTAAAGAAAGAGGCTCATGTATTTGCATATATATATATATATATATATATATATATATATATATATATATATATATATATATATATATATATACATATATATATATATCGATTTTCTTGCATTTGAACATTGATAAATCCCGCTATAATTGCCCAAGTGGATTTCGATATGGAGAAATCAATGGGAAATTTGGATCGATAAAAGTTAATGGCGTGTGATTTCCTTTCGAAACCCGGGAAATGATTTCTTGAATTAGAAAAAAAAAAAGATGTCCGTTTTGACCTGCGAGTAGGAATGTCGGTGGCCAATGCATGAAAGATTCAAATGAGATTCACGGGAGGAAGATTCTCAGTGATTGAAAAGCAGAAAAGAATCTTTGCAATTGAAGACATAGAAAAAGACTGAAGGAAAGATTCTATGAATAGAATGGAATCTTATATTCTGTAGTGAATGGAAATATTGCAGAACAAGAAGAGAAGAAAATTCGAAGAATGATGATTGATGAAAAGAAATAACGGAACGGAATAAAAATCTTTCTACCGTGAATGGGAGAAAAAAAGGGGAGATAATTAATTGAAAATAACTTTATTGGAATCCAGTTTTTTCTCCTACAGAAAAAGAAAGGGACGTTTGAGAGGCCAAGCTTGACTGCGCTAAGGTCAAACTGTCTTTCTTCATTAAAATTTCAAAATTGAACTCAAGAAAATTAATTTCTCCATACAATATTAATTCCATAACTATTTGTCTCATTTCAACTCATTTGAACTTTTTCATTTAAATTTCAAAAGTAAAGAAAACAGAATTAATTTTTCCATATAATATTAATTCCATGGACAATCAGGCATGAGCATGTAAATGTATAAAAGAAAAAAACAACATCTGGGTCCAACCCAAAAATTTGATACCCCTCCCCCTACACACACACTTCATACCATTGCCCATCTTTTCTTAAAATCCCATTGGAATCCATTCTGTTCTTTGAGAGAAGTTATAACAGACGGGAAGACGTAGCCATATATATATATATATATATATATATATATATATATATATATATATATATATATATATATATATATATATATATATATATATATATATATGTATATATATATATATATATATACATACATATATATATATATATATATATATATATATATATATATTTATATATATACAGTATATATGGTACAAATCAGGCAAGCAGTATAACATAATATCATAATATATCACTAATATAAAGCCACTTCTGACATGTGATGGATTTATTTCATAGAGTGCTCGATACATACAACATTTTACTCATGAAGTTAAGTCGTTTTAGAGTAGAACTAGAAATAAATAGTAGGCTCACCTCATGAGCTTGATGAGGCCCAAAGAGAGCAGAAACACTAGCTAGTTTGTGTAGCGAATCCACAATCTACTATATATATATATATATATATATATATATATATATATATATATATATATATATGTGTGTGTGTGTGTGTGTGTGTGTGTGTGTGTCTCCGACTTCGTTGACGGAAATAAATTAGTATAAAGAACCATTGATGATTTATTGACAGGAAGCTCCCCTAAAGATCAAAAGAAACAGACGTAATGCAAACACAAACCGGAAAATAACGATGTAGAAAGAAAGGAAAATATCACAAGATGACAGAGAATCAAACTCCTACCAAATCTTCCCCCCTTCCTTTACATAGGTATTACCGGGAGGGTTCAATTTGAAATGTTAGTTTATGCTAAATTGGTCCTAGTTTGTGCTTTCCTGTTTCTCGAAAATTCGGCGAGTGAAATACATTTTTCATTAATCTCCAACACGGCTTGGGGATAGAATACATTGGTCAAGTGACGGTTTCTAGTAAATGACTAACTGGACCAGTTTTGCACACTTATTTTTCCAGAAAATGCTATTAAAATATCGAAAATTTATATATATATATATATATATATATATATATATATATATAAGCAAGTTTCGTTTGTCATTCAGTAAAACTCGTCACGTGAATATCGTCTTTTTGCAGCTTTCTTGTTGGCGTTGATCAATTAAAACAATTTGGAAAAAGGGGTGATCAATAAATGAGTTACATCTGTCATCTTATGTTGCACACTGATCACTAAACAAGGCTGAATTTCCATTAAACAAGCATGGACACGACTTGAGAGAGCGGGTTGGATTCCTGCAACGACCCAATTTTCTCCAACTGTTTTTTCTCCCTATTCTTATTATTCCTGTTATTAGGTGTATGCACACATCTCTAGTAGGCGCTTTTCGGTCAGTCGGTCCCAACAAAAATAGGAATGAAGATGTGAGATCTTATTGAATGAGCGACGTCATTAATGCTATGGTGCAATTATAGAATGTACGAGTTCGGCCTTTTTGCTTTCAAAGAAAGCTACTACCACCACGTCGGGTGGACGCATCGTTGAACTTAGAGTTCATGTATTCCTTTTTTTATTATCACTAAAATATCTACGTATGCTAATGCAATTTCTTTGGTATTTCGGAGCTATTCAACAGTGAATAACATTAGGCTGAGTACGTATGTACCCACAGTGTAAATAGATCAAGAAACGTAGTTTATATGCGATGGAAATCCGAAATATCAAGTGATTCAGGCAAAGGATTAAAGGGATTTCGACGGATTAACTTCAACATTAGTTTGCTACGTGATTCATTATTAGAGAAATAAGCTTGAAATGACTGAAGCACAAAACCCTCCACGGTTTTGGGACATTAAGATTTATCTGGAAAGTCGTTGTAAAGACAAGCCTGGCTGCGACAATGTGGAACTCGGCTCCCACTTTCATTCCGATTGAAGATGATCATTGTAAACTTTGTATTGTATTTAAAACACGTTATAAGATAAGAATTTTTTCTTCATTATAAATCTATTTATTTGTCTGTTAGAATGATTCTTTGTTACATTTTCTTACGTACGTCAGATTTGTCACTTGAGCTCGGTTGGTAAGAAAGCCACCTGTCGATCATCATCATCATCATCACCATCATCAGTCTTTTAACGTTCATCGTTGGACATAGACCTCCCCAGGATTCGCCACAATTCTCTACCATGGGCATTGCAGAGCCAGTATTTCCTGAATCTGTCAAGTTCATCTCTCCATCTTGTTTTCTGTCGGCCTCAGTTTCTTATGTGATCTCTGGGGATCTATGTTGTGAGACATGATGTCCATCGGTTGTCTTCCTTTCTTGCAACATGGCCTACCCATTGCCATTTGAGTTTTTTAATAGTTTCTATGATGTCACAAACACCTGCTTTCTTCCTTATATACTGTGCTGTCTTGTGATCTCTCTATATAAGGTTGAGCATGATTCTCTCACTTTACCGTGATTTCGAATCCCAGTCGGGGAAATGTTAATTTTGTATATCTATTTAATGTGGTGGGACGGACACCCGGTGAAGAATTTACTTCCTTAAGTAAAGTGAGCGTTGTTGTTGTTGTTGTTGTAGGAAAACTATGTCAACTCAAGATTCATGGAGCCATCTTCATCAGTAGCGTTTTAACGTCAGTCGTTGGATATGGACCTTAACTATGATTTGTCAGATCTCTCTATCGCAGGCATCGGGTCGCCAATATCTCCCGAACCTGTCAAATCATCACGCTATCTTATTTTCTGTCGGCCACTATTTCACATATGATCTTTAGGGATCCATATTGTAAGTTGTGATGTCCAGCTTTTTTGTTTGACAGTCTTGCAACATTACCAGCCCATCGTCACTTGAGTGCTGTAATAGTTTCTATGATATATCAGATTCGTGTTATTTCCTCTAATATACTATATGTAATGGTCAACCTCTGGTTGATTTTATTTTTCTACCGTAACAAGAACAATCCTCACCGAAATTAAGGCTGTAAACCAGTACATGAAATTCACATTCCGCTATTGTGGTTTGAAATCACGAAACTGATAGCAGGGAGTCTATCTTACTGGCTGAGCTGAATTGACGAGTCTTAGATATTACGATACACACGGACTTTTTTTCATTCTAATAAGTAAACTCGTTTTTAAAAATGTATATTTTTTATAGCTTTTAATTTACCGTATTTCACGGCATATATGACGTGCCTTTTTTCGGAGTTCTGTCTCAGGAGGCGAACTCTTTATCATTTGTTCAATAGCGTTACTTTACTGTGTAAATGATGTAGATATAGATTTGAACAGATAAGAGCATCACAATAATCCTATAGTGTGGAGGGCTGCGAAGATCAGGGAACAAGAGGGGAGAGTTTTTTTTTTGGGGGGGGGGGGTCGAAAATACGATAGCAAAAATTGAGACGCGTCTTTTATGGCCAGAATAGAAGTCAGAGTGGACTTTGACCCTGCAGCAGCCAGGCTTGTTTTGTTTTTTTTTACTTTGACTTAATTTCCGTTTCCATGGTTCTCAACCTTTCTTTGTTTTTTTTTTAAATTTCTCTTCTGCTGTGTAAATACTTTTTTCACTCAATGTTTTGATAAATGTATCTCTTCTCTTCTCTTCTCTTCTCTCTCTCTCTCTCTCTCTCTCTCTCTCTCTCTCTCTCTCTCTCTCTCTCTGCCTTTGTCTTGCCTCTTATTCTCATGGTTTTCGTCTCAACTTCTTCAATTTCTTCCTCTCTGTTTTTTGCTCCATTTTCTCATATTCTCCGTCGGTTTTTCCCCCTCCGTTGTGTTCACATTTTTTCTTTTTCTCCCTGTAAGAAAATCACCCCACATAATAAATCATTTCACTGTAAAACTCAGACACACGATTCACCGATTTCTTTTTTTTTTCCCAAACAAACAAATTTTCATGTTTGACAATGAACAATACCCGTCTGACATAGCACGATACAACAGACCCGTTTCGGCTGAATTGTAAATATTCTCGGACGGAAATTGTTGACGTATTCTGGGCAGGAGGAGTTCGTGTTTACTTTACGTTGATAGGCTTTGGAAAGGCATGAATCGATATCTCCTACCCAGGGAAAAAATAGCGCAGGATGAAATGAGTAACGCCCGTTCAGTTGTCTTTTCCACATTTTACAAACGGTAAATAGAAATGGATATCCGTGCTCGCATAAATGAATTACCATAGCTTGCGCATGTACTAAAACTAATTATATAAGAATTATCTTAAAGATAGATCTAAAAGAAATTTTATCAAGAATAATCTAAAAAATTGGGCATTTTCAAAATTGACCCTCTTTCGGAACGTTGCAGAATGCGTGACCCAGTGACTGATGTACCTCAATATAGTACGATCTTTTACACTGTTATTGACGTCATAAGAGAAGATATTGGTCTATGATTTCATGACATCTCCCTCTTTTGCCCCGAACCTTTCCTTCTACAAATACTTCTGCTCGTCCTTTCGGTCTGCGTTTTGTATGGCCAAATAGTTACAACTTCCTTTCCTTCTTTCAGGGAAGATGTTATAGGGTGGCGTGGGTTTGTGAGTTTTCTGAAATGACAAATATAGATCTTATCTAGCATTGTACGAGAGGTCACGAAGCGCATCATGTGATTTTGAAACATTTCAATCATTTGTAGAGATCTTTGCTTCGGCGTGGAACAAACAAGACCGTAAAGTACATCAGACATTACATATCTTTTATATATTTTCGTTCTGTTTATGATCGGTAATCCTTTGGAGGTTAAAAGTATTTTGTTATCATCAAAAGTGTCCCAACCTAGACTAATTCTATGTTTAATGGCAACAGAGTCATCCCCATCAAAGGAAAGGAGATATCCTAAATAAGCAAATGTGTTTTACTTTTTTCTCCATCAATGGAAATGTTCAGAGGTCAGATTCTTATTTTTCGACGTAAATTTTGTTTTTCCAACGTTTATTGACAGTCTTATTTCTTTGTCATTTTTGTCATAGCACCAATGGAAGATTGACAGGGTTTAGTGCCATCGTTTACAGCTGCATAGTTAAAGGCATAGCTTAGATTAGAAATATTGTTACTTATTTTAGTATAGCAAGAATCATTTTCTTTAATGATTACTGTATGATTTCAGAGACTAGCAATGCAAAGAAAAGAGCAGCTAGAATATCACCTTGCTTGACACCTAGAAGAATTGTTATGGATTCCAAGAAGCCAAAATCTGTTTCAATTATTGCTGTTGAATCTATGTATAAGACTTTTTGTAGTTAAGTGTACATTTTATTTTACGCATGTATTATCTAAAGTTCTCCATACTTCCCCTTGGTCTACACTATCAAGCGTTTTGGTAAAAATCTACAAAAACTATGTGTAAAGAGCAGTTAAATCCAATGTTGTCTAACACCCTACTAGTCATGAAGAGAAATGTATACAACCAATGCATCCTCCTGATAGTCACCTACTGAGCTAAAATATGTAATTTCACCAGAAGATTGACCTTCAAACTGCGAACCATGCAACGTGCATAAGAGAAAATCCTGCTCAACATAACAGAGGGAATTCACAAGACAATACAGTATATTAGAGAAGAATAAGAAAACTCAAATGGCAATGGGCTGGTCATGTTTCTGACTCACTATATGGATCCCCAGAGATCATATGCGAGAGTGTGGCCGACGGAAAGTATGTCGGACGCTGAGATTCTGATGAGAAAATCCGATCTGTCAATCGAATGTTGTTCGATTGTTTCTTTTAGGCTAATATACTGCTTGAACCACAGCAAAGGGGACATAAAGATCCTTACTTATGACGTCAGTGATGATGGGCATAAAAAAAAATGATATATGCAACTACGTTGACTAATAGGACAGTGGATTTTACATTGGAAGTGTTTTTTTTTTTTCAAATCGCAGCAACGTCTATTTTTTTTTTCAAATGACGGGATATCCTTAGTAGAAATGATGAGATTTAAGAGTTTCAGTAGAGCAGGTTTTTAATTTTCTTCAAGTTCAGGAAGAATGTTATCAATTTTTGTAGCAGTTTTTTCATTTTCTTTTAGGTTCAATCAATTCCAGATACAATTCGAGGGGAAATTCACTAATTCATTTTTGCGCCGAACTTCAAAGGTAGTGTCGAAAATATAATCGTTTTTTTGATCTTGATAGAGAGATTCCAACGTGGAAAAAAATTCGTCTTTTTTTCATTTGCAAGAAAATGCTCCAACGTAGTCTTTTCTTTTCTTTTCCCGTTTCCCGTTTCAGTTTTCTGGTTGCTGTAAAGAAATGTTTGTTTGGAAGTGTATTCTTTAGATTGTAGCATTCTTCTTCAATACTTTTAAGTTTATCCTTTCTGACGATTTTTCAAAAATTGCGGCTTAAGCTATCTAATGTTGAGTTTAAGAAACACCATGCCGTTTTTTTTATCTTCTGTTTGCTGATGATTCGCTCATTTGTTGTTTAGGAAAGCCAGTGTTGTATTTTGGTTTTATGAATGGGATGTTTTCTTGCGCAGTCTCAATTAAGACGTTTGTTATGGTGTTGTTTAAATTCACTTTGTCATTGAGTGATTTGAGTATTTCAAAACAGTTTTTTAAAGATTCAGATGGAATTTAATTTCAAGATATTAATCTCTGTTTGAGAAATCGAACAGGGTTTTTTAGGAGGAGGTGATGTTTTGCAAATTTCCATTTTAAGTTTACCCCTAAAAAAAACACTGGTCAGATATATCTGGTGACTTTAACACTGCTGGGTCGTGTACAAGATTTCTGCCCCGAGATTTTATGATGATTAATTAGATCTTTGGTTTTCTTATCTGGAAAAACATTTAGTCTTTTTTTGGGGGGGGGGCAGCGTATTGATAATCACGAGATCGTTTCTGGCCCAGAAATCGCCATAAAGTTGTCCGCTGTCATCATGGACTCCAGTGGCGTGTTTTTTCTATTGTATTTAAGTATATGACATCCAGCTCTGCAACTTTGGCATTAAAATTGCCAAGGAGAAAAAGGATGTCTTGTTTATAGGCATAGTCGAAAATGGTTCTCAACTGATCGCAAATGACCATACAGACGCCAGAAAGTATTTTTTTCCAAAGAAAAGAATCCGTTTTTAGATGGTGTATTGTAAGTGTGCCCACGCAGATTTTCATGGTTATAGTTCTAATAATGTGATCAGGGGTGCCTGGAGATACACACAGACGGACAAAGAGGGAAGATTCTGAAGCCGACTTGATTGGTTGGTTGGTCGATCGAGCGGGTCATTTGTGGGACTTCGATGATTCGATATGTGGAGTCTCAAGGACGGCTGAAGCTGGAACCGAGGCCTGCGTAAGGGCACACCCTTACTTTAATCTGGGTTGAATCGTTGACTTCCAACATTCGTCGGCATCAAAATCATCCCTTTCCCCTCCTCCCTGGGCTCTTTTGAACATTTGATGTCGTATTTTCAACCGTAACAATCAGTCATCTGTCGAAATGAATTCATGTTGTTCCAGTTTTTTTCTTTTAAATCCACGAGCTTTTATTAGAACTGGTTCACTGAGTTTTGCTCCATTACAAACCGCTTCATTAAAGCCTCTTCAACATCAGAATCCTTCTTTTCCTCATTGAAATTCTTAGATCTATTCCGCAATGCTTGAAACTTCATTAGCAAATCATTTTCTTCGGTAAACGTTCAATTGTAGTTTGTATTTGTTTTTTTGTTCTGTTTTCTTTTGTTTTTTGTGTGTTTTTTATTGTTGTTGTTGTTGCTTTTTTTGTTATTCCCAAAGATTCAGACAAATGATGTTTTGGACGTTCTGGCTGAAAGCTTTTAATTTTGTGTATTAACAAATTTTTTCTATCTTTGGTTTGCTGTCATAAATTTCCTTGCTTTTCCCATGTTGTCAGCGGGATATCCAAAGGAATGAATGACGTTAAATCGAATCAAATGCTAACGTCGAGCTGCTTGTTGCGATAAAGTATTTGATTCAAAGCAATTCAGTGGTTCTTATAAGCGGTGTGTTAGGACACTATACGTGAAACAGAATGGCTGCTTCAGGGTTGAATTCCACTCTAACTGAAGCTTAAATCACTCAGCTAAAAAGTTTTTGGAATATCTCAACTGGTGTAAAAAAAGCTTTCCTTTTGCTAAAAAAATTATCAATTTTGGTCAAGGAAAGAGAACTTAAAAAGAATCTTGCTCCCAGTTCGGCCAAAGTGCAGATTTTTTCCTAGATAAATATCATGAAAATCTAAATAATTCTAGAAATAATTTGAGCCAATTTTAAGTATGAACTGAAAAAAAATAAAAGAAATGAAAGACAGAAATTTGCCCCCCAAAAAAGTCAATCATAAAAAAATTATAAAAATGTATATTTTTGTAAAAATGCATTTATCAATAAGAATGGAAAAAAAACCCTGTGCATATCTGTACGATAGATACTCGTTAATATCCAAGGTTTGTCAATTTTAGTCAGTCTGTAAGACTGACTGGTGGTAATTCGTTGGTCGTGAGTCCAAATCACAGTAAGGTAATTTGCGTCATTCAGATTGGTTTAGACCCCTTGTTTTGGTGAGCGTAGATCTTGTTACGGTAAGAAAACAAAGTCAACTTCCGTATTTGTACTCGATTTTGACGAAAAAGTTTGATAATCACATACGTTTGATTCTGTTCTCGCAAAATTGGTCTTACTAAGCGGCTATTCGTTGTAACCATGATTTCATTTAAAAAAATATATACGTGTTTTCTTTTGTAGATACTGTCTATCATTTCTTTTATTGTTGTTTCGATCTCTCCTTTGATGTTTCGCCGTTGGGAATAGATCAAAAGTCAGTGTTGCTCTTTCATCTGTGAATCATTTTTGTCTATTTTAGTTTTGTGCTAAGAAAAAAAAGAATCTACTGAAAGAGAATGTTTTGTACGAATGCATTTCTCTTTGTCCTTTTCGTATTGGGTTCATTCTCTGTAAAGAATGGTCAGAGCAAAATTATAAATTATTACATTATTGATTTGAAAATCGATTTTTTTTCGTTCGATGAGTGTTTTCTATAATTGAATGTCAAATCGAATCTGATGACAACAGTCTGGTTCGTTTCTGAATCTTTTTATCTATCTCCCGTCCTTCTTTCTTTTACTGTTTCTTGGAGGGGTGCATTTGGCGTTGGTGTTGGCGGTCGGTGGTGCAGATGATGGAGTTGGTGACCTAAGTTCAAACTCCAACACATTCACTTTTTACTTATTCTCTTGGGAGAGGCATGAATCTATCTCTTCTCCCCCACTTTTTCATGAGGAAAATGGCAGGACAAAGTAGGCTTTCTAAACCTGACAAGAAACCAGTCTAAGAGAAGGATAAGTTGATTAAAAACCAGGAGTCCCTAAGGTAATCCAACGTTGTCTTCAACTCTGTTATGACAACTTCTGCGACGACACTGGTGCCAAAATGTGTCGTTCCTTGGACAACATCGGTGCGTAGAGAGCAGGGACTTGCTGCATGAACCTGTCTTTCATAGAACATTACCAGGCCTGTGCTTTGGACAGACTGGAAGCAAGATTCTCTGGGTGCAGATCTATTGTTTTGCGAAACTGAGGATGCCACTGATATTTTCTTTTTTCTTTTTCTATAACTTTCTCACTTCATTCTCCCTTCTTTTCCTTTCTCTCCGCTCATCTTCTCTTTCTTCACTTTTCTTCTTTTTTTTCCTTCTTTCCGCTCATGTTCTTCATCCTTTTCTCTGCTCTTTCTTCTCCCTCTCTTTATTCCTCGTTCCCGGTCCTTTTACTTCTTCTTTTTTCCTTTCTCACTCTCTATTCTTCGTTCTTTTTTTTCTTCTCTTTTCCTTCCTTCATCTTACTATTTTCTACCTCTTCCTTCTCCCTTTCTATCTTCATTTTCCGTCTCTTTTTCCTCCTTCTTTTTCTTCACTCTTCTATATTTCCTTGTTTGTTCTTCTGCTTCGTCCTTCTCCTTCTCCTTCTCCTTCCTTTTTCCTTCTTATTCTCACTCTTTCTTAATCTCCTCCTTCTTTTTTCTTGTGTGACTCGAGATCACTGACGCTCGATACAAGTATGGTTGCTCTTAGAAGAGCAAAGTGTACTGTGTCCTCCAGGAAGAAGCGTTTGCATAAGAAAGAACCTGAAAGTCCGATGGTAGCTTGGTAAGACGCTCTAAACAAACTTTATTCGGCATACAACACCGGATATTCCCAGACTCTCCCCCATCTACGATAGCCAATGAAAAATGGGGTCTTTGTTTCGTTCCTTTCGTATTTATGAGTCCAGTGTACACAATACTCAGATTTTTTTTTTCATTTTTTAAAATCCAGTGTTGCCAATTTTTTAGTTTGAGAATGGCTTCAAGAATCGTTAAAATTGAAAAAAAATTACATCTAAACTAGCAACTCTGCACCTGTCTGGGTGATGGACAAACCTTAAGAGAATCGGTGTACCAAATACGATTTGTCCGTATTTGTGGAACTAGCTCGCTAACCATTACCCAACGATTAGGCGCCCCTATAATCTCTTTAACCTCACGGCAAATCACAACACAAATGCAGTGTCCTCATCAGATAACACCTAATTTGCTTTATTTGTCTTATCTCATTGGCCACGTCACCTGAGATCGTCTTCAATTTGAATGGACATGGAGACATATCAACCGATGACCATTGGTTCGACAGCCAAATTAGAATCCTTTAGCTTTCTCGACATTTTCATAGCCAAGCTAAGTACAGCTAAATGACAAATGGAGGTAAATCTGGGAGAAAGACAACGCAGTAGACTACAGTAATTACGGCCTCACTCAGGGATTTAAGTGTGTGCCATTATAACGAATTCTTCGTTATAACGGGTGGATTTCCTATACTTTTAGAAATAATCAATCAGAAAATAATAGTTATTTCAATGAAATAATAATTTAAAAAAAACATCCATCCCTCGCATAGATGAATCATCGTAACCCACACGTGTATCAGAACTAAATATCTGAAATATATCTGAAAGAAAATACCAGCACAAGATTTGAGTATCGTTGATCCATAATGACCATAGTGACACCCAAAACCATTTTTATGGGGAAAGGAAAGAAAGGATTTTGATGGCGCCTAGTGGTGCTCTCTTGCAAATTGTCAAAGTTGTGGCCCCCAAAAATGTAACCAGGATCACCAGGAGACGGACACACACACAGAGATGTTCGGAGAAAGGAGAATCTGTAGTGCACTGCGCTTGTTGATCAGGTGGGCCATTTGAGGGACTTAGACTATTCGATATAAATCGTGTCGCTTCTGTTTATGAATTCAACTCGAATACCTGATATAAAAACATCAGTTCGGGACAATCTTGCGGATCAATTCACTTGTTTGGTGAGTCTGATCCTGACTTGGTAGTTCACAAGTGCAGCGTTGTTCCTTAATATGATGTTAGTAATAAGTCTAATTCCATTCAACTTATTCTAGGGAAGTATATCTATGCTCCCGTGTTTCTCATACAATCTACAATAGTGGATTGTATTATGTGAAATAGAGAGAAGAATCAGTAGCCCTCATGACTGGTTGCTCAGGTTGGTTATTTGTGGGGTTACAGTGATTCGAAAGTTTCGCTAAGCAACACTGTACAAATCCTTTAACCGTATCGCAAATAACAACGCAAATGCAGTGTCCTTATCAGATGATACTAATGTTATTTATTTGTGTAATCTTACTGGCCACGTCACATGAGATCGTTCTAAATCTGAGAGGACATCGAGACGTGTCAACCGATGACCAATAGCCTGACGGCCAAATTGATATGCCCCATCCTTCTTGATGTTCCCCCAGCTTAGCTAAATACACCTCAAGGACGAATGGGGAATAAAAGATTATACCAGAAACCGTCGACCAAAACTGTCAAAATCAGTTTCTTCAGTTTTTAAGTTGATCCGGCTGTATTACGCATACAGGCCATGCCAATTGAGCTACAATGCAGCAATTTTCCAGATTCACTTTTTAAAAAGCAATTAGCCATGAAATCTTTGGTTTGGCTCTATTTGGACTTTGAGCCATTTTCATTTCGTTGCAATAGTATTTTTGATAAATCCTTTTTTTTTTTTTTTGGTGTTCGATGAGATCATAGCGATGTTTTATAAACAATCATTAATATCATTTTTGGCCACTTTTGCGATTTGGGGGGTCAGAAATGTCTCTAAGTGTCTAGCAACTCCCCCCTTCTCCACCAGCGGGGATGCTATCTGCAAACGGTTGTTTTTTTGTTGTTGTTCTTACATTTTTCCCTTATATAGGTATAGGGGTTCAATTTACAATGTAAGTTTATATCTATTTGATGCTTTGTTTTTGCCCTGCAGCATTCACATGTTTTATTCTGTATTTTTTTTTTGTTTTGCATTTTTTTTCTATTTTTTGAAAGTTAGAACTTCTTTTAGTAATCATTACCCAATAAAAAGCGAGAGAAGTAACTTATTTATGGATCACTACTTTTCTCAATTATTTAATTGATAAATTAATTAGGGAATAATATTTAATTAAACTTCACTAGCATTTATTTCAATCTCTTTTTGGAAATACATAATTTTCCAAACACTATAATATGAAATTACTTTCCGAACACGAAAATGCGTAATTATTTTCCGGACACCTTAATACTTGCCCAAACTTGTTAGTCGTTGTAATTATTGATAAAACTGGCTTTGTATTCGTTGCTACACAATGAGGCACCCATAGAGCTTCTCATTATAGGTATTCACTAATCATCAAAAACTGTTCACCGTGGCATAGTGGTAGAGTGCTCGTCCCCTGTTCAGCAGGCCATTGCTCAACCCTCGACTGAGCCATACAAAAAACTTTGAAATCGACACTTAATGTCTCTCAACTGACCACAAGGACTTAAGATTGACGAACCTATCCCCAAGGCTAGGGGTTACAGCCAAATTTCGAGTGATATGTCGATTCTCGTAAGATTACCGAAGTTAAGCTATATCAAGCCTGGTCAGCATATAGATGGGTCACGATTGGGGAATACCTGGTTCTCTCAACAGAAAGAAACCCCAGTAAGCCTGGTAAACCGGAAGTGAGTCTTATCAACAATCACCGGTGCATACCTAAATCTGCAACACCCTCGATGAGGGTATAAGTGGTGAACGGTGGTCCCTACAGGGATAGGATTAAATACCAGCTGATTCCACATCTTGTATTTCTGGACTACATATTAGATTATCCCAGAAACCACATGTTGGTTTACCGAGCCTAAATTGGATACACTGCAATCACCAAACGTCTGATATTGCAAGCCAAAATGAAAGATTATGAATAGTGATAGCGGTAAGATTTGAACCAGAGACCAAAGATTGGAGACAGCCTAAAGAAGAACCCGACTGTCTTGCCCAAACAGTTCTCTTGGTCCTGCACTAGCACAGTATGACAATGTAGATTCCCAGGACTATCAGTCAATTATCTCTGACTAGTTCTATTCCATGGTCCAAATATTCATTTCCAATGAGGGTGTCGTTATTCAGGACCCATTTACACCGCTAGATTGTTATAAACTGGTTTTGAATTTCATCAAAGTAAACTTCAACACTTGAATTGTCTTTTGCAAACACCACATCTTGATGTAATTGAGCATTTGATGTCTTAACTGGAGCAGCAACTAAGGGACTGATTTCGGCACCAGTGTCCACGAAGGAGCTGGAGCATTTTTTCTTTTCATTTCATTCATTTCATTTTTTCTCTCCTCTATATAAAGTCCAAAAGCTGTATGAATAAATTTCTCAGAGTATTGAAGCAGGTTCTTAATGCTAAATGGGTACAATTTCCAAATGAGATTTTTCTTTTTCTTTAATCAAATAAAAAACTGGTTATTGGAAAAGCGTTTCCATTATTTTACCCGAGCCCTGTCCATAATAATCATCCTGTCAAAGTGGTTAGACAGTAAGTCTCACAATTTTTTGAAAGTTCAATCGATCTTTACCGAGAACTCTACAATTAGATTCATGTTTCATTAACATCTGGCGTTTCAGATCTTATTTCGTCCAGTTTCTGTTTATTTTTGCCTCTGTCTTCGCGCTATAATCTCTCTTGAGACGCATTATCCGACGCCATATTTAAAAACAAAAAAGAAATGTCTGTTTATTTTTTCAAAAGAAACATCGATCCTTGAGCCGAAGGAAAAATAAAGAAAAAGTGCACATAACCGGAAGCTGTTATATCTGGGAAGTGGATTTGTTAACGATCTCAACCTTCCTGACTCTGACACCATCAGAAAAGATATATTCGTTCGTATACAGAGTAAATGTAATTATATAATTCAATAATCCATATTATTTTCCTATTTCGTTTCTTCTTTTCTATGTATAGACGTGATGCTTTCATTATATTTTCGAACGTCTGACCCACAAAGTGGTCAAAGGGATGCTATAATATTTTGAGCATTGCTTTAGGCTAAATCGATATTAAACCACTGTAGCTGGCTGGTAAATTTATTCCTGACGTATGCATAGGTTACGAGTTTAAATACTGACTAACCCAGTGTTGAAAATTTTTTTTAGTAAGGAGAGGCATTCTAAAATTCAGGGTGTGGTATGATCTTGTTTTATCTTATACACAATTAGATCTTTCGAGAAATTATTGATATATGTACACGTTCAGTGGCCCAACCAACGAGATACGCCTAAAAGTTCTTGGTGCCTTGAAAAAACACAGACCAAATACGGGGCTGGAAACTGGCATTTTTTTTTTTTTTGCTTGCTCATAATAGTTTCAATCCAATCCCAAACTGGATCAAAAGCTGTTATTCAAATTCATTCATGTCTTTATCGATCCATATTACGTGTTAAAAGATGGCAAGTGTATAATAAAAGGGTCTGAAGTGTTTTATTGAATTATCACTGTAGATATAACTCCGTCATTTATGCCATCTTATAATTCAATCAAACGGCTAATACAATTAGAATCTGGACCCATGACGGTCGGACAATGGAACTTGAACTTGTTTTGCCAAATGGATTCTGATTATAAAATTCAATGCGAGTTAAATTCTGTTGTCGTAAAAAAAAGTTCAACATGGTGAATTAAAATTCTACCTTGCAAGCAAATCAGCATCAAGCATGGCACAGTTCAGTCGGTTTTTGACGTGAAATTACTAACGCTCGAAGTGAGTATATGAATTCCTAAGTTTTGGGGACATATAATTTCTAAGGTTTTCAAGAGGAGGAACACGAGCCCGGGTAAGAATTGGCGTCGGTCTTGGTGGATAGGCCCGAGAATATGCGCTGACTCATCCCTATTTCATTTCATGAAATCTTCATGAATTATCATGTGTTTTCCAGTGTTGTTAGATTTGGTCTTTTGTACCGGGTATCGCCGGGTACCCCCGCTAGTTATATTGTATATTCCTGAAATGGTGAATTATTGTATCGACCTTACTGCAATAATGACAAAATACATAAATCATGTAGTTGATAAAAGCCGTGGTATATTCACGAGACCCGCTTGTAAATTATTTAAGAAATTGATAGATGTGACAGGCTCACGTTGAAGCACACACACATAGCAATCTCGCCTCATAGATAAATGAATGTTCATGGCATGTGAATGCTGAAAAGTTTACAAGTGCACTGAAGTATCAAATTCTCAGAAAGAAGGAAGTTGGTGTCGCTCGAATCTTCCTTGTGTAAAGGGTCTGCCTTGAAAATCAGCGTTTGAAATCCAGATAGTTTCCCTAGATTGAAACACTAACTGCTGACAATGGGGACATACCTGCGTTGAACCGAGACAAAAATAGTGCCCAAGAAGGTGTAGCTTGATTCTGTCACAAGGATGCAAGTTCAGATCCCCCAGTGCAAATCGAACTCGCTAGTAAGCAAGTTGCTAACCATCACAGTGCAAAGAGGCGCCCATGAGATATGGAAAAACGCATGAAAATTCTTCGAGTAAAAAATAATGCTGATATTTGTGTTTGTATCTCGCCTCTGTCAAAGTCATTTCCTTCAAAAGTTTTTTGGTTTCTTTTCATGTGTCAAGTATTTGTCGTATTTACCCTCGAAGTTGTTTACTGTTTCTGTTATTGATATAGTTGAGGTCGAGTTGTTCTTGTGAGTTGTTTATCATCCTTTGGGAGAAGTTTTTTCAAGGGTTTTTTTTTTCAGTGAATTTTATAAATTTCGTTGTTGTTTCTTATGTTCATTGAAGAGAGCTTTTTTACAGGGACGTTATCTACGCCTTTTATCATTCCGAATGTTTGTATTGCGTCCTCTCTTATTCTTCTTTCATCTAGGATATGTATGATCTAGTTTTTGAAATCTGTCTTCATATGGGAGGTTTTTGAGTTCTGGGACCATTTCCGTTATCTTTCTTAGTATGTTTTCTGGTCTAGGTTTAGTTAAGTCCAAGTATGGTCTGATATGTGATGTGCATTGTATCCCAAAGGTTTTTTGAGTCTGATTAGTCGAACTTGGATCTTATAGTACCTGCTATTCAGCTTCAGTGTTAGACAGATAGATAGACAAATAGATAGATTGGTGGATGGATAGATAAATATGGACATACTCAAATAGTAACATGCAGCTCAATAGGTTTGTATCCTGACTGTTGGCTATCGGCTGAATTCTATTTGAAGTTTCCACGGTATAATTTTTGATCTATGTCATTGATATTACCTACAGAACTAATTGCGTTAATAAGAAGAGATAATATAGAAAAATAAACATTTGTTGCATAAGATAAATGCTTTTATTCTCCTTCAGGCCACTGCTCTGAAGAGACATAGACAGGAAAAGATGAGGATAGATGAATATAAAGTCAGACAGTGAGACAGAGAGATTGATTGTCTGATTAGAAATATACAGAAAGAGTAAAGTAATTTTTTTTAGATATCGAGTTGGTATTATTGTAAATGGTCACCGTATTATAGCACCGATGAATGGTTATCTTGTGATAGTAACTTTCCAGTACTAGTTATTTAGCAAGCGCCCAGTATATTTAATACGTTTAGTTAGGGAAGTGCGATTTGTGTTGTCGGGAACTGCCCACACAGTGAAATCGGCGACTCGAGTTCAAACTCCGATGAGGGCTATTTATGTTTATTTTAGCACTGATGCCCTTGGAAAATGCATGAATCCATCTAAACTACCTCCTACGCGTAAAATAGTAGGAGAGATGTGACCATCTTGATAAGGCAACCAGTCTAGGAGGAGGGCAAATCTGATTCAGAACTGGGGAGTAGAGCCCCCTTCAAGGCGGTTTGAAGAACAATTTGGCGTCCTTCCGACAGCTCCTGCAGCCAAGTTGATCCCTGATGTATCGCTCTCTTCTTCTCTCGGGACCGAAAGGGGGGATTTTGAAGACTGGATACCCCATGATCTCAACGGAAGGTTTTCCATAAGGTTCAGTCTTTCCGAAGGTCACAGCAGTCAGTGAGACTAGTTTACACATAACCTTTTTCTGAGAGGCCCCTCTATGAGATTATCACATTGATACTCGTTAAGCTTTGCTCAGTCTGGCACAAGGCCCAAACTGCTTGATCCTATTCATCCATCTAAGAACTGATCAGGTCCGAAGATCATTAATCTTGGTGATCAAACGAGAACCGGTGTTATGATCACGAGCACCTTTGTGCCGGGTAGTCGAGTAACCGACTAAATAAACGCCTCGTTGTTAGCGTAGAATTATTGAACGATCCTTTTGATGCCTGGTACAAGAAGCAACGGCTAATCCTGGGTTGCACAGCCGAGAACAACTTCCGTTGTTACGTCAATGGGACTTGTCTATGACTTCCGGTTGATGTCAAAGTGCCACTCGGCACTGAGCCAGTCGTGGGCAGTTGAAGCAGTAGAAAAATAGTGTGGTAGGCCACAGGAAATAATTCCCATGCTCGATCGATAGGGACGAGATGGAAAGCAGGTTTTTTTTTGTTACTTTTTAACGAGTCGGGACAATTACATCGAATATTTAATTGATTTGTATTTATTTATTAATACACCATTCATTTAGACAGGTTTCTAGCCTGTATAGATGAAACGATTTCATGAAAGAGGATACGAAAAAATTTTGTCAACACACAAACATACATATATATATATATATATATGTATATATACATATATATGTATATGATATTTGTATACACTGTGTTTAAAAAATGAATGATGTAAAGTATAAAACAACATTCATATGCAATGCATTACGATAATACTCTGTATCAAATAACAAAGTACATGTAATATCACATAAGCTATGTATCATGTGATATCTGAAGAGAGATGGCGTTTGAGCAACACTGCCAGGGAGCGATTTTAATATAACTGTTTCGTTTTTAGATCCCCGAAACGGTCACATGGTGAGCAACTGATAATTCTTTACAAATAGTACCATAATAGCAAATTATGTTCAAAGAACAAAATTACATGAATTATGTTAACAGGAATTGGGAAATGAATGACGGAAGGGGATAGTTTTTTTTCCATATATCTAGTGTTTGAAGCTGTGAAGCTTTCTAGACTCTCTGTCTCTCTCTGTCTCTCTGTCTCTGTCTCTCTCTCTCCCCCCTCTCTCTCTCTCTCTCTCTCTCTCTATATATATATATATATATACATATATATATATATATATATATATATATATATATATATATATATTTAAAAATCGCATTATACTATATATCTTATTTGGAATGATCTCCCGTCGTTAGACGGTAAATGTATCAGTCGGACATGAATAAAACAAGCAATAAAAGAAAATGGGGTGGCTGCATAAATCGAGCCTGTGACCGATAGTGTGACCACTTCTACGTAGCGTTGCTCTTACTATTGAGCTGAAACAGCCTCCGGTAATGCAGTGACTGGTTCGATTCTAGAATGCAGCCCTATTTTCTTTCATTGTTCATTCTATTTACATTGTTTACGGCGAGTGATACATTAACCGTGTTATGACGGGAAATCGTCTCAAATAAGTTTCTCTGTAATATATAACACAAATTATAATCATTACGTCGAACCACATATGTCCATTTCTTAATATATATATATATATACATATAATTATATATGTATATATATTAACAATGTTAATATTTCATATGAGAATTCAGTACGAATATAACACACAATCTTATTTTGAATGAATCTGAACGATTTAAACCTTCTGACAAAGCAACAGTCAAGGATACCGTACATATTTTCTGTTGATACAAACAACTTTCCTTGTCCAGCTTCTAAGATTCAACATTACACCACATTGCCCAACAAGGCCACTTGAATTATGATTCGAATAAGAATCCGTACTTGTCCACCTCAACATGTCATCAACAACTTGGTGATAACCTCTTTAGACCTCGTTGAAAACAGAGATAAAATATGATGGGCCCAATGTAAGAGAGAATCAAACATACACCCATATATATGTTTGTATATGTGTGTGGGTGACTGTGTGGGTGAGAGAGAGAGAGAGAGAGAGAGAGAGAGAGAGAGAGAGAGATCTGCCCAGAAAGTAACCAGCCATTTTTAAGTATCGTGAGAACCGTTTGCACATCATCGATTTTACTTCGCCTACAACCAGAAGGAACCTTATTGCACAATCGTAAACAGACACTCTGCCATGGGGTTGTTCAGTCAGCAGTGAGACACTATTGAGTGGATTCACGTACTGTATAGCCATTGTGTTCACAATAACCGAGTCTACCCATTTCTAACGTCTCGTGCAGGGTCAGATTTTGGGGGGGAGGGGGGTGATCTCATCAACTACGACTTGTCAGTCTCTGAGAGTCCAGATTTGATTCTCTACAAGTTTTGGCTTTTTTATCATTGAATGGAAGAAGATTTAGGTTCGTGGGACAGATTACGTGATCACGAGACCTGGTTTCATAATTCTGAGCAATAGCTCGGGTTCACGGTCATTTTACGATGGATCAGCTCAGGAAAACGTTCCAACCATGATTGGAAACAATACACTTTTCCCTGACGATATCAGAAAACGGTCGAGTCTCTGACAGATGAGCTCGAAAAAAACGTCCCAACTGCGATTGAAAAAATATGCATCTTTATGACGTCATAAAAAATGGTCAGCTCTTCAACTGGAATAACGTCATGAATACATTTGAATTTGGGGGAGGATCCAGGTATATTTTCCCCATTGAGAGATATTTTCCCTACTTTGGGATAATAGTCCGAAAAATGGAAAATCGAAACTTACAGTTGTCTCCCCTGCACTTAAGATATAGATGGAGTAATTTTTATTCCGATTTCAGTTAGATGGTGGCGTTGTCAGAGGTTTGCGCTCGCCAGATGCTTTTTTGTTCAACATGTGGCTTCTTCATTCATCAACTGCAGCCGCAATTTTCTTTATTCGATGTTCAATATTGTAAACAAGATGACTGGATTAAAGCGAGTGATTTATGGCTACAGAGTAAACAATTCATTCTGTCAATCGAAACCTGTAAAATGGTTATCAGGGAATTTTGTACGGTTCTTCCCCGGGAGAAAATTCTCAAGAAAAGTCCTAGGGGAAACACTGAAAGGATTGTCTTATAATCTGATTTCATTTTCTGTTTTGTAACTAGTGTCAGTTCAGGCAAAAGACAGGTGAACTGTTTTGTTCCTTTTCGGAGTTGAATAATATCATTAGTGTAATTAATACTTAATTTTTTTCATGTTAATCACGTAGGATTGAGATATTTTGTGTGACATACAGGCAAAATACATTCTCAGCCGTTCATAGAAAATCATTACTTTTACAACCATTATCATCATCATCTACGAATTGCCTTCAAGCGATATCAGAGGAAAAAACAGATAAACAATTTTTTCGAGATATCCTGTCTGTCCATTTGTCTTCAAGGTCGTTTGCACAATTCCTCGTGAATTCCCGTTCCCACTCAGTCGTGTATATTTTCACAATATTTCCTAACCAATTTGCACCGTTCACTTATTATATAATAGAGAGTTCCATTTCTATCTTCGTGAAGACAAAATGTCTCATCCTGTAGCGTCCTATTTTGATTTTTAAACCGTTAGTTCTGGGTTTTTTTATCCAAGACTCTGTTTCCTTCTTCAAATGTCCTCTGCACAATTGTGCTCGGGTCTCTTCACCAGTTATTCCTTTTGTTTCTTTCTTAGATTCTCAATGGAGTTGTTTTTCGCCCAACTACCGTGTTTTTTTGTTTTTTCTCGATTAACGCATTAACACATATAACATAACCAAGCTAATGCAAAAGATTTTAAAGTTTTTTTTTACTATTATAAGTAAATTGACTATCTATCTAGTCGTACTATCTTGATTATTTTTCATGTAATGCCTTGAAGTGATCCTTAACTTGACCGTGGAGCATTGTTCAGCAAAAGATCTCCAGCCCAAAACATACGCTTTTGATGGGTTCGATCACTCACATCAACTTCATAAACTACTCAAATCATTGATCACTGCAACCCACGACACTCGTTTAAATTTTGCTGGGTTCAGCTCATTCAGGTTTTCTGATATATATATATATATATATATATATATATATATATATATATATATATATATATATATATATATATATATATGTATATATATATATGTGTGTGTGTGTGTGTGTGTGTGTGTGTGTGTGTGTGCCCGGATTTAGCCTAGCCCTAGCCGTTCATTGCAGAAACTTGAATTTTTTGCACACTCACTCCCTTCAATGAGTAAGGAAAATGTTTGGGTCATTTTAAAATAGGGTTTTAGTGGGGAGGGTCAATCAATGTTCAATATACGTTTCAGCTAAATTCGTCAGTTAGCCATAGTCAGGCAGCGTTCACACCTGTTTTTTGTTTTTTTTGTTTGTTTGCTTGTTTGTTTGTTTGGGGGTGTTCACGTCTTAGTCCCTATCAAAAAGTGTATTTTCCAGATTTTAATTGATCACCACCACCCTCGATACGACACATTGTCTGAAGAAATTGGTCTCGTGACAGTTACTGTTGAATTACAGAGTATGATTTATGGACATTTTGAAAGTTTGAAACGGCTAAGAAATAGCTAAGAATTTGCTAAAATCGCTGAAAAATAGCACTAAAAGTAGTTGTAAATGTTGAATTTTCGCACTGCCAAAGCATCATCGTGTCATTCCATTGAGAGCGTCAACTGAGACGTTTGAGTCACATTTTTTACTTCCTTAAAATATAAATGGCATTATAAAAGTCCCTAATTTCCTACCATCTTCAATGCTCGAATCAATAAACAAAAACATGGTAATACTGTTGATTAAAAAAAAAGTGAACGCAGATACGAATGCTGTCAGGATACAATAAGATGCAATCCTTTTTTTAAATGAAATCAGTTAAAGCTAAACCTTTCTGATGCTATCTAACCACAAAAGGGAGAACTAACATATTGGCTGAGCTGATAATTGTGTTATTACCAAAACGCTGAGGCTAGCATCTGAAATGTCCATTTTCATAGCCATGCTAGCGTGTGCATCCTTGGCCTCTTTACCGACTTTAGGCTCTCTCCCCCTTGGAAATGACAAACCTTATCAGAAAAAAAAAGTTTCTTGCTTGCTACAGACCTTTAGAATTCAAACCAAACACAGAGAGAGAATGGCATAATAGATCAATCGATAAAATACACAAGTAATCTCGGCGTAGTCCATGTTACAATGGCTACCAACATCACAGCACAACAACGACTACCGTCAACATCGTAAATCATTACAATGATCAAGCCAAATATTACTGCTACTGCAGCCGGACAACAAGTCACTTGTGGGTATGAATCAGGGGTTGAAGCATATTACTACACTGAGTTCCTACAACTTCGGCCAACCTCCTTGTTGTAGTATCGAGGCTTGCATAATCGGTAAGCAAGCCATAACCTTCGATGAAAATCAAGGTTTTTTCTCACAACACAATTAACTTAATTAACCAAAAGCCTCATTATATAATTACTGTTACATTTATATCAAAAGGTAACTGATTTGCCAAAATTTGATTTCTAGAATATGCAATAATTTTCAAAGGGATTCATTTTAGTTTTCTCAATACATTAAGATATTTTAGCCGGTCAAAGCTGTTTTAGAGTCTTGGCACCTGATGGGGAATCGGTTCTCTGAGCAGGAACAGCCGAAGCCGTAGCCAGTGTAAGGGTGCTTTTTATAGTTCGATGTATAGAAAAGTTTCTAGTATCAATTCAAGCTCAATCTGACAATGTATAAGGCAACTTCGTTGGAAGAAACTGCGAATAGTGCTCATTATTTTCCTAAATGGGTTCTGGGAGTAGACTTTCATTATGGTTATGGCGTGAGTAGATAATAAGATGTCACAAATGAGATTATTCCTTCACCCAGGCTACATAAAATCTAGGAAGCAAGCAGGGAACATGAAGATGCAAAATGAAAGTGATTTTATGGAGCTTTTGTACGGAGGTACGAGATGAATAATCAAAAGATTGGACACAGGTTCAGATTAGGATTATTTGTTGATTAGAGGATTTCTTTTTATTGGTAATAAGTGGATGTAAAATTTGAACTGAACGCTATTTTTTTAAAGCTTCCACTCTTCAGCATTGATCCTAACAAGCTGCAATGGCGAAACATGTCAAATAAATGTTCCTGAATGTCATTATATATATATATATATATATATATATATATATATATATATATATATATATATGTCAGATGGTTGATGACTTTCCGTCATCTGTTTTGTCACTGTATAGATATTGTTATGATCCAAATCAGAATTTCTCTTTGAGGTGCAGACATTATTTTATATTGAGATCAAACTGGAAAATTATGCCCCAACTATTTTCACAGAAAAAGTACTTAAATTCAAACTTGCATTTGCTGTTCATCTGTCTGAGTGTTACCTCTGTTGGTGCATTACTTGTCATTCAGCAGTCTTTTTTGTGAATAAATACTTCCACCCAGGGTAGCCAACTGAGATACGACTGTTTCAATTCCGGAAGTTGCTCTCAAATTTGAAAAAAATTTAAAGAAGACATCTCGATGGGCAACTCTGAACTTCTTTCCTTCTTTACATAGAAGTGTGTGTATTGTGTGTCATATGTGGAATCTGAGATAGTACAAGGTCCCCTACGAGATTTGTGAGTCAGCCATTGTCAACAATAATACAGTAGTTCCCCTTTATAACTCGGGTGTTGAGGTCCAAGAAAGACAACTACCTTATAACTGAACTGCTGGCAATCCGAAGTCAATTACGAGAGCCAAACCGTGACTTATGGTGTAGTCTTCGTCAAAACATGATTATATGTAAAGCACAATCTAATTATATATTGCAAATTGGAGAAACATAATATTTTAATCATACTAAGTAAATCTTTTAATGAAATCATGTTCTTATTCGTTGTTTTCTGGACTAGTGGGTGATATACCATCATCCGTCCGCCTTTAACCGTGAACCGTGATAAAGCAAACCGTGCTATATTGAGGGACCCATGTATTGTGACTAATTGTAGGAGTGACCAACTGCGACTCGTTGAAACTTAATGAGTGGCTCATGGGAATATGTTGTCTGAGTTTCTGTTTGCATAAAGTATATAACGAAGAAATTTGAGCTTCATAATCGCCAGGTTTGAACCATGGACCTCTTGATCGAAACGTACGTTTAATTTTCGTGTTTAGTGAAATATATTTAAGATTTTAAATCCTAATATCAATTCTAGATTTAAGCGTACTATTGTTTTTTCCTGTGGAGGAAAGTAATTTTTGCTCTCAAACTTCGGAAGTTCATCATATACAGCTCTTACATAAAGCAAGTTTGGCCACCCCTGGACTATGAAAACTTGTGACGAAGTCAACAAATCAAAGTATAACCGCTAAGCGTAAAACTCACTAGTCTTGGATCAAACAGATACTACATATTTGGAAAACATCCGAAAGAACAAATGTAATTTGACTATAACGAAGTTACTAGTATCACCTAAAGGTAGAACAATTTTCGAAGCGTAATAGCTGACTACGACGTCGATATAACATCCTCCCACGTTTAAAACAGAGAGACGTACAAGGTGGGGCAAAATTAGCCGACCGATTCGATTATTTCGGGTCAGTTTTCTTTGAGTATGTGTGTGGGGGTTTTCAAATAGATGCAAACAAAGTGAAATAATGAACACGCTGTGATCAAAAGAGTCAAACTGTTATAGATAAAAGGCGTACAGATAAATCTATCAAAATAGACTGGGAGCAGGCTTTGGTTGCCAAACGAAAAGATGTCCAGGTTTGAAACATTTCAAACGGACCAAAAGTATCAAACTACTGGCAGGGATCTAACAGAAACAGACAGACAGACAGAGTTTATTTGTGTTTTTGTGTGTGTGTTTGGGTACGTGTGTGTGTGTGTGTGTGTGTGCGTGTGTGTGTGTGCGTGTGTGTGTGTATTCTAAGAAAAAGGTTTTCATAGCGAAAGTCGTGAAACTACTTATACCATACCAGACCGGTTATTACTAGTTAAGCCATTATTCATTAGTGGTTGTAAAGAAATTCTAAAGGTATAAACAGCAATATGTTTACAGTGGTGGTAGTAGTAGTGGGAGGAGGAGGGAAAGGAAGAGGAAAGTGAAGACAGTTCATCTGAAAATCTGATTATCAAAAAAAAACAAAAAATTAATCAAAGTAAGAGTACAATTTCCATCAACATTTCGTTCTAGGGTCTTCCCGTATGGTTATTTCTCTCTCACAAGTTTTGAATGAGTTTATTAAACATTTTAGCTATAAAGTTAGCTTGAAATAGGACAGTTCAACCGATTTTAGCCCTTTCAAAGACAGTTTAAGCTAATAATAACGAATGATATTTGGTAACACTGCAAAAGAACAAACGCTTGATCGGAATAAATGTTCTTTAAGGACGTCGCATATTCACCTTCTTTCTCTTTCTATTGTTTCATGTAACTGATTCCGACCGATCGACCGACTTATTGATCTAAAAGTGTCTAATAGAGATGCATGAACACATCTAAAAATGCACACAAACTAAACCAGAAATCCGAAAGAATTGAAATGTTCAATTTATTTTGCGACACCCTGTTGAACTCTTTTCGACGAAATCAAGTCAACATTAGCAAATAAGGACATGAATATTGAAAAAGGTATTCAAGTCCTAAAAAACACAATAGTAATAGACGGTGAAACCTTGGGAGAACTTAAGGTATACGTATACTTAGGCAATACAATAAAACCACCGAAAGACCACGGAAATGAAACAAGACGACGCAGAACGATTGAATGGAAAGTACTTAGTATAAATAGAGACATACTGAGAAGCAGATAGCCAATATGCATTACATGTTGACTGAAAACAATGAATATACTTGCGATGTACGTTGCACTGACTTTCACCAGTCACGAGTATACCTGTGTTTGACATTTAGCGGCCTGAGAAGAAAAATGTGATTTTTTCATTATTTTAAGCATTTAATCATGGTGTACCCGCTATGTTTTACAATTGGGAAATCTGGAACGTTACAAAACCACTCGAAATCAAACTCAGAATAGCTCAGAGGGCAATTGAAAGAGCAATATTAGGAATAACTCTTAGGGATTGAAGAAAAAAGATCAAGAGAAGGCCGGGGATGGAGGACATCTTTCGAGTAATTAAGCTGTAAACGTCGGAGATATGCGCCCGTGGGATAATAAACGCAGCAGGAAGAGACGAAACAGAGAGATGAAAAAGTTTGCTGGTAAGACACGGCAGAGACTAGCTTGATCAAGCTTGTCATAGAAAGAGATTGGGAAGGCGTTTGTCCAGGAGTGGAATTGTACTAAATGATGATGATGATGATGATGATGATGATGATGTATAAAGTGCTTTGTGTGACAGAGGCATGAGCGGTAACAACGACGCTTGAAAAATGTTTGGAAAGATGTTGAAACTGGCACAGAACGGGGAAATGACAGAAGATTGAATGCTCCAAAGAATGAATGAAAAAAGAAACGAACTTATCAACATTTTCAGGGAAAGAAAACTTGGATATCTTGAGATTAGATAATATCTATATACCACTACCAGAAGGACATATCGACGGAGAGAGAAACATTGGTCACCAAAGAGATAACTGGGATAACAACATCAAAGAAAAGACTGGATTGCAAGATAAATGTGCAGTAAGAACATCAATGGACGAGAAAGAAGGATGGAGTCTTGAGTCATCAAACGTCAAAAAGGACCAAAACTGAGGAAGACGAAGAAGAAAAAGAAACCGATTTCCTGTGTGTTGAAATGTGTGAGTGTGCATGTCTAGAAACATATATAGATAGGTTTGCGTGAGAGTTCTATGTAGGTCTTTATGTACATAAGTTAGAGAGAAAGGATTGTGCACAATTTGGCCATTCAGAACATGAATGTATCTCAGAACAATGAAACAACAAGGGAGACAATCCATACATTTTTGCTGTGTGCAAATAACATCGATCGGAAAATAAAGAATGAGCCTCGTTCAGAGAGAAAAAAAAGGCGCAACAAAAAGCAACTAATAAAGATGAATGTAAAAAGCATTTTCTTTAGGGATAAAAATAATCTATATTACTTTATCCAATATAAATTAGAATTTTTTAAAAAAGCAGAAAAATCTGACTGTCTACGACATACCAGTGATACCGACAAGGGCTGCAACGATTCAATTATCGCGATTTTTTTTCCACTTTGGCAATAATCGACACACAAAATTTCCAATAGCGATTCAAACGATTTTTTAGCTCATTTAAAATTTCAATCTATTTTTTTGATAGGATGAAGAAAGACCGAATTTTCGCTAATTAGAAATTGATTTCCATTTATTACATCTTTGTACAGACTGTTACAATTTTACTGCCAGTAACAAACATGGCCGCTGAAGGTATTGACATTTTTTTTTCAATTCTACGGTAGTCAGTTGAATCTTCGATCAGTGAAGAAGTGACGGTGCAATGTTGCCAATTCTATACTATTTATTTTGGACACTCGTATATTTGACTGTACTTAGCTGTTTTTTTTTGTTTTGTTTAGTTTTTTGTCTTCTTCATTTTTATTAAATCATATATTTATATGATATTCATTATCAAAGGTTTTGAAAAAAGAAATGTTATTACTGACTAAACCATTGGTGACCAAGATTTGCAAACATATCACATGGGTAAGTGGAGAAAACTTGAAGATGTAACGAGAAGTTCTGGTGAGAACTGAGCTAAACAGTGAATGGGTTATTTCCCTTGTTGGCTTATTGCTCTCACATACGTTTATACACCGAATCGCTAAATAGTGCACAATTCTCTCTCTCTCTCTCTCTCTCTCTCTCTCTCTCTCTCTCTGTCTCTCTCTCTCTCTCTCTCTCTCTCTCTTTTAACACTCTCTTTCACATATTCTCTCTCTCTCTGACACAGCTATAAAGAGACCATGATTGAACATTCATATAAACTTCTCTATATATGTCTCCACACACACACACACACAAGCATACACATGCACATGTATAGTGATCATCATCATCATCATCATCATCATCATCATCATCACAATCATGATCAGTCTCTTGACGTCTGTCGTTGGATACAGACCTTCCCAAGGATCCACCACATTTATAAGCGGATAAAAACTATTACAGTATAAGAAGACTTCGGACAGCGTGGTTCAGGGAAATACGGCAGATTTTTGAACAAATTAACTGCATTTATCAAAGTATCATATATATATATATATATATATATATATATATATATATATATATATATATATATATATATATATATATAAGAACTGGATATATAATACGACAGAATAAATATGAATGCGTTATATTATTCGGAACTCTACTTAAAATGCCCTACAACTATTATCTCAGCCTTCACCTTCCAGCAGGGCTGTTGCAGCAGCCCTATTCTCTTACATATATATATATATATATATATATATATATATATATATATATATATATATATATATATATGTATATATATATATATGTGTGTGTGTGTGTGTGTATGTATGTATGTATGCATGCATGCATGTATGTATGTATGTATAAACTGTTTTCATTCATTAATTGTAATAGATCTATTTCAAATAGAGCGTAAACTGATCGATGGACATTTACAGATTTTGTAATCCGTAAATATCAATGTATCTATCTATCTTTTTCTCTCTCTCACTCTGTCTTTCTGTCTGTCCGTCTCTCTCTCTCTCTCTCTCTCTCTCTATATATATATATATATATATATATATATATATATATACTCACACATACACACACGCATTCACACATCCCTGCATAGTAGTAATTGCTAATCCGTGAGCTGATACTCCAAGCACGAATCATAAAGCCAGTCAGACATTATTCCAATCGATTTTGGATCTTGCAATTATCGTATTATCCTTCCTCGGATAAAATATCTAAGAACCAGAACCTTTGGAGAAACGAACCATTAAACCTCTTGACGTTAATGTTCTTCAGCTGAATATTTGTCAGCCATAAGAAATTAGAGAGTCGTTCTCGCGAAAACCACTTACATAGAACGTTACAAACGCTAAAACAAACCATTATCAGCAGCAGCAGCAGCAGCAGCAGCCCTGATAAGTTCAGCATCATCATCATCATCATTATCAGTCTTTCAACGTCCACCGTTGGATATAGACCTTCCCCAGGATCTGCCAAATTTCTCTATCATGGGCATTGCTTAGCCAGTATTTTTTGAATTCGTCAAGTTTATATCTCCATCTTGTATTCTGTCGGCCTCGGTTTCGCATGTGATCCCTGGGGATCCATGTTGTGTGTCGTAATGTCCATCGGTTGTCTTTCATTCTTGCAACATGGCCTATCCACTGCCATTTAGGCATTTTAATAGATTCTATGATGTCTCTGACTCCCGTTCACTTCCTGATATACTGTGCTGTCTTCTGATCTCCCCGTGTAAGGTAAAGCATGATTCTCTCATTCGTGGGTTTCATGGAGATTCTTTGTCCAAAATAGATGTAGTGGTCTACTTTCCCCAGTTTTGCATCTTCGATTTTGACAGTTATGTTCTTATTCTCGGTGTGATTGTTGTACATGATTTTCATTTTACTGAAGTTCAATTGTCGGTCGATTTTTTTTATTCTCTTCGTTTAGTTCATCTCACATTAGTTGGAGGTCGAATAGGTTTTCTGCGAAAAGGACGATCCCGTCTGCAAATCTAAGGTTGCCCAGATATTTGCTTTCTATTTTGATTCCTCTATTCTCATAGTTCAGGTTTTGGAAGATCATCTCTAGGGTAAGTTCATTGTTGGTCAAATTTCTCTCCCTGCTCTCTCAAAGCCGACCGTTACTTTTCGAACCTCTCGTATGTCTCACCGGTAGACCTTCCTATTCTCCGTCATATATCTGGTCTTCTCCTACAGCGTATTTTAACCCTTGGACACAGTTTGTACTATCTGCAATCCTTCCTCTTGGCTATGCATCCAGCCCATCTCCATTGTTGTCGCTTGATTACTCCAATGTTATATGGCGTCAGATCCATCTTAATCTTTCCTATCTCTATTCTTAATATTAACATTGTTCTCTGCAGGATTCCGAGTTTGTTTCCCAGTGATTTAGTTAGTGTCCATGTTTCCCATCTGTACGTCATAGCTCATACTTATATATATATATATATATATATATATATATATATATATATATATATATATATATATATATATATATATATTCATAAACATCAATATTTGATATAGAAACTGTAAGATAATGATATACTTCTCTATGTACTCATTTGTATTAGAGACTGTCGCTGTCAAATTTTATTGAACGTTCATTGTTTCTACGACCGTATTGCATTCATTATGATCACCAGTGTTCAATATACTGATGTAATTCATTCTCGGTTGGAAATTTACACAATGATTCCTATTGTTCTGACCGTATTGAAACCAACGTAACAGATTCAAAATATCCATCGTTTTATAATAATCACCAACGGCATTCTTTTAGCGTCCGTCGTTGAATGTAGACCTTCCCCATGATTCGCCAGACCTCTGTGTCATCGGAGTGCCGAAGCCAGTACGTTCTGAATCCGTCTACATTGTCACGAAATGTTATTTTCTGCCGGACATAGTTTGGCATGTTAATCTACCGTGTGAATCCTTATCTCCGATGTTCGGCTGATATTCTTGTTACATGACCAGCCCAGTGCCATTTGAGCGTCTTAATGGGCTCTGATATCTTTAACTCTTCTTTCTCCTCTAATATACTGTGGTGTCTTACGATCTCTTTATGTGAAGTTGAGCAAGATTCTCTCCTGTGAATATTGCATGGTTCTCTGTTTCAGGGTCAATCTTTCGGTTAGGTCCCATGTTTCAGCTCCATAGGTAACTATAACAAGATGCAATGGTTATTTACCCTTCTCTTCTTAGGACTAATGGTATTTTCTTGTATTTGAAGGTCGAGCTTGCTTTACCGAAATTTTTTCAACGTAGAATGATTCTGTTTGGTTTCCTCATTTCATCACTGATACTATTCAAGTTATAATTAATTTTTCCTTATCTTATCACTTGGTTTATGCCCAATGCTACAAGTATGAGACAACCAGTAAGGTTTGAACCTATTCAGTGATGTTTTTTTGATATTTACTTGATTATCATTGCACTAGGGTTGGCGTTCATTATTAGAAGGTGTCAACCAAAACTGTAAAGATAGGTTTCGTCAGTTTTCAAGTTCTTCTGACTGGATGGCTGGATGGCTCTGTATGTATCACTTGCACAGGTCACACCAGTGGAGATAGAGGGCTGAAATTCTCAACATTTACAGCTTCTTATGTCTATAAAAAAACTGGATGGTTGGGGTTCTTTTAAATTCACCCCCCAGTAGGTTTGAATGGTGGGATATGAATTTTAAATGAACATCTAAGCAAAATTGATCTTTTATTTTGTGTCTGCCTTTTTTGTTTTGTTTTGTTTTGTTTTTGTTTTTGTTTTTTTTTTTTGCAAATCCTGACTTTTCTTTGAGATCACTGACAAACAAAAGGGGAAATATTTGATTACTCCTTTTATCAATTTTTTTAATTGGAATACTGCTCGAAACGACGGCAATGTGATGGTTTCTATTGAGTGACCAACAAGAACTATATAAGTTATTATTGACTCAGATCAAAAGTCATTTAGAAACATTTTCAGCCAACACAATCATCTTTAAACCATAAACACGATTGATGATGAAGTAACAGAAGTTGAAAAGTGTCTTACAAAGTCTTCTGTTACTTGTAATATCTATTGATATTGCAAACCAGACCTAAATGGACGAGTTTGCCTGACTGTTTCTGTCTTCCTGGCTTGAAAATCAACGAAATGATGCAATAGTTTTAATCATTCAGTTTCTCGTGGACTAACGAGAAAGACCTGGCAACTGTGTGAAAGAGAAGCTTATCAAGCAACTCATCTGTTTACGAGAGCATCTTATTAAGAATGTACCAGGGTTGCCAGATAGCTGGGGGCATTAAAAATGGCTGAAAAGGCCAAATGCCAAAATTGTTTATAAAAGCAATCATTTAATTTTTTTTTCATCAGATGAAGTTTGTAAATCTTTAGTACTAATTCTTTTTTCTTAATCTAATACTACGATCGCAGAACTGGAGAGAGTAGACCACTACATCCACCTACGACAAAGAATCTCCATGAAATCCTCAAAAGAAGAAGAAATCAAGCGAAGAATCATCCTAAGATGGCAAACCTTAGCTAGAGCAAGCTCAAACTTCAAAAACGAGGAGATCCCGTTAGTCTCAAAGAGAAGAGTATACAACCGATGTATCCTTCCAATAGTCACCTATGGAGTCAAAATGGCCAAAAAATTTAGGAATGGCCAAATCAAAAACTTCCTGGCCATTGGTTTTCAAAAAGGATAGATTCGTCAGATTTTGCCATGAAATGGCTAATATGGCAACATACATTATGACAAATGTTTATGGAATCCGTGATGGTTGTTTTCATAGAAGCCATGACGAATTTTGGCACGAGTTGACAATACCAATCTCTTTGGGTCACGAAAGAGACCGACAAAGGTGTGGTAATTCACAATATCTGGCTTTGTTCCAAAGTTTTCTGTAATCTCAACTTGTGATGTTTGGAGTACTCAGTTCGTGACACATCTCTCTCTCTCTCTCTCTCTCTCTCTCTCTCTCTCTCTCTCTCTCTCTCTCTCTCTGAATAATTATCAACAAGATCTTCAGTCGCTTTGGACAAGCAACCCAGAAGCAATCTAAGAATCTTACACTAAGAATCATAAACATAAAACCTAATCCGGTTTTTGTCCAACCACTTGTATCACTAACATTCAGATATACCCGTTCGATCAAAAACCTGTAATAGCGTAGAATAACTCGGCTTAAGGGTTGCATGACAAAGATCAAAGCGTAGTATCTGTACGGTGAATCCTCCAGGCTGGGAAGTTCGATCAAAACTGCCTAGTCACCTTGTCCATCAGGGTCAGGATTCGTCTGAACAACGTTCACAAGATTCGCCCCGTGACTAATTCCAACCTGTCCCAATGTCCTCGTGACATCACCCACGGGAACTCGGGTACTCTTGCATGCTATGACTGCACGTTTGTGTGCAGGATTCCACCTTAAACTCAATCATGGGTTTTGATCTTGTTTATTATTTGCAGTCGTTGGAGGCAAATAAATAAAGTCCGCTAATATTGGTGAGGGATTTACTGATTACGCCCGGAGAGCACAAGTTAGTTACTGGTACAATGTAAACCAGTATTACCTGTTCCATGCTTCGGTGGTCGGCGACTAAACCAACCCCCAATACTACCTTGGTCTGGATGAAGACAGTGGTTAGCAATGCAATAGAAAAAAGAATTAGACCTCCCAAAGGATGGAACAAGAGACAATGGCCAGGTTCCTAGAGATGATATCTCAGTGAAAACACCGTGGGGAAGGCAACGGAAAACCACCTGCGTATCTCTACCAAGAACAATCAAGGTGATGCCCAGTTCACAGATATTAGATAATGGCATGCGGCTGGGTCAGCTCCTTTAGAACTAATTATTCGTCTGGTAAGGACGACCACGTGTGACACAAGCAAGGGTGCCAGGAAACAACAAGAGAAAATGATCTGTTAAGAGATATGATAGCTCACGCTCTAGAGGTACATAGAACTTATAGAGAAAATGTAGTGTTTACATCGTGTTTACACCGTGTAACAGAAGTTTGACGTGAAAGTGTTAATATCGGATGTGAACTACAGATAAATAGGCGTGTTTGCATCTGAAAGAATTCCCTGAACGGCTCTCAAGACTCTGTGGTTCTGTACGACCTGTCAAATACGACGTCGTTTAATGTCAATATAACTCGATGAGAATGGTCCACGGGCTCTCTTGGTGACAAAAATGTCATTTTATTCTGAATTGTTATTGTCTTGTAAGAGACGATGGTTTTGTTTTTTATCCAACTCTCTCTCTCTGTGTCTCTGTCTCTGTCTGTCTGTCTGTCTGTCTGTCTGTCTCTCTCTCTCCCTCTGTCTGTCTCTCTCTCTCTCTCTCTCTCTCTCTCGTTTTATATGAGCTAGGAGAGGTCTTAAGACATTTTTATAATTCAATTCTATAATTTTGAATATTGCTGTTATAGTTCGATAGAAATATGGCACAAGATATGTTGGTTCTACCTTTCTATGTATCGATCTGCATTTGTTCATATCTATCTATCTATCTATCTAGCCATCCATCCATGTATTTATCGATCTATCTAAGTCTATCTATCTATTTATCTATCTCTGTTCATATTTGTGTGACTCCCTATCTCACTCTATGTCTCTTTATCTATCTATCAATCCATTTACCCATTTATGTGCCTGTCTAATTGTCTGTTTATCTCTTTCTGAACAATCTATCTACTAATTTATCTCAGCTTCTTCATATCTATCCATCTTTTTCTAAAATACTGGTCTGTCAATAGATGTGTTTCTCTTGCATATCATAATTATGGAAACATATTCTTTATTCCATTTATAATTTGCACGATTCTCCCCATCTTTGTTGTTTAGTGCGATACGAATCTCGAATAAGACGCTTTTATGGAACACCTCTTAGTTCTAGACCAGATCGTTTTCTTCAAAGTAAAAATAAGATTAGGTCTGTAAAATTCTGAACATTTAAGAAGATTGCGTAGCGCCAGTTTTCCTAAATGACCTTGACCCTTAACGGAATCAGACATTCAAAAATAGGACTGTTTCAATTGCGCAGACTGAATTCTTGGAGAAACAAAAAATTTCATAAAGTTTCCGGAAGAGAACATGAAAAAAGTTTTCGAAAAAAATCTCAAAAATGTGCCAAATCTTCTAAAGACATTACTAAAAAGTAGCAAAAGGGATGAAAAGTACTAATTTGGTTGAATTTACTAAAATTACTGGTCGAGTTTTAAAGAAATTGCTATCAAGGTTTTAATCTTGGTTTGTTTCCAATGATCAAATAAAGAAAGAAAAGAAATTCATACTGCCAAATAGACAGAAAAGAGGAGAAAAAGAAACGAAAAGAGTTTATTGAGAAAAGTAAGAGAAAAAAAAATTAAATGAAAGAAGGAAAGAAGGAAGGAATAAACAGAAAGAGAAAAGACAAAAGAAAAAAAAATGAAAAAAAATTCATTTTTCTGAATGACTGAAACAATGAAAGAAAGAATGATAGATAGAAGAAACTGGATGAATGAAAAGAAAAAGATGGGAAAGAGAAAAGGGGAGGGAAAAGCCAGTGTATAAGAGAGAGGAAAAAATAGGAAAAAAAAAAAAAAGCTGAGAATAAGAGAGAGAGAAAAAGATGAAGAAGGAAAGAAAGAAAGCTACAGCAGAAAACAAGAAAGATAAAGGAAAGAAAGAGAAGAAGAAAAGAAGAAAATATGACAGTAAGAAAGAAAGACAAAAGAGTTGAGTTGAGGGAAAAAAAATTTCAATTGGGTGACCTGAATTTTAAGAAAGAAACTTCCCAATAAAATAGCTTTAGGCTCGTTCGTGCCGATCTATACATAAATAACCCCGACATTTTTGTCGGGTAATAATAATAATGATAATGATAATGATAATAATGATGATAAGAGGTCTGGTTAGTCACTATATAAAAACGGTCATGTAACCAATGTCTTTTGATTTGCATGCCGTGTTGGGGGTGATCAATTACGAAAAAAAGGGTGATCAATAAATAAGTTACTTCTCCCGTCTTTTATTGGGCAGTGATCACTAAAAAGTCTGTAATCAATAAAATAAAAAAATAAAAAAAACAAGCAGGTACAAACTAAGGACCAATTCAGCTTAATCTTATATCGTAAACTGAATCCTTCTCGGAGAACCCATTTGGGGGGGGGAGAAACTTTTTTTATTGATATATAAAGGAGTTAATGTTTAAATTTTGATCTCTCTAGCTCCATTGGTGCGATCCGATACATACATACATACATACATACATAGCCAGTCAGCCAACCTAAAAACTGAAGAAACCTATTTTGACAGTTTTGGTGACAGGTTTGGTTGACGCTTTCTATTGACAAATACCATGAAAACTAAAAGAAGAAAAAACAATCTCCAGGAGCGGTTTCGGAAGATTCCTGAAAGTACTAAAAGACTGAACAATCATTACAAATGGTATAGTTTCCTTCCAGACGTGGAGGCTTGGTTGAACGAGGAAGGAGGAAGTGAGTTGGGGGCTGTGGTGAGAGGAAGAGGATATGAGAAAGTTGAGGGTTACCAAAGGACATCGGGAAGGGAGGAGAGTGGGAGATGGTAAGAGAGGAAGTAGGAGTGGCACAACAAAGAACAAAGGAAGATATATATATATATATATATATATATATATATATATATATATATATATATATATATATATATATATATATATATATATATATATATATATAGAAAGATAGATGGATAGATAGATAGATAGATAGATGGATAGATAGATAGATGGATAGAGAGAGAGAGAGCAGGAGAGAACCAGGATGAAATAGATAGATATATAAATAGATGGATAGATTGGTATCGGTGCCTTGCATGAATAACTTTCAGTAGCTCACACGTGTAACAAAACTAATGATCTAAAATGTTATCTAAAAAAATAGATATTTTACTGGAAATTTTTTTTTATAACAACACAAGATTTGGCCGTTGTTGGTCAAAAATGATCACAGAGATACCAAAAAAGCCCTTTTTAGATGATGCATGGTGGTGTGCTCATCCAGGTTTCCAAGCTCATAGTCCTAAAAATGTACACCTTGCCCTTGTTTGTGAGATAACGGGACCTCTTAGCACTTTTTGGTGGTCTCTCAGTCACACCATATTTTTCAAACACCGTTCAAAACTCTTCCTAGTGTGATATCTTTCCCGTAGAACACCTTTCTTAAGGTAAAACATAATTTTTTGTACATAGTGTGGAAATAAAATACCCCAGCAAATTTTCTATAGCTATAATCTATAGATTTATGTGTATTGAAGTCTTGAAGCTACTACACTTTAAATCGAAGAAAAAGATTAATTCCTCTTCTTCTCTCTCTTTTTTGGGGGGCGGGGGTATCTGCCCGGCGGCCGTTCGAAACTATTGCATAAAAAATTGGGACCATGAAAGAGTCGTCAGGAGATCCAAGGGTCACACAACGTTTTCAGAACGAGTTTCGAAGGCTGCCACGCCTACGATATCTTCACCAAGGATTCTTTTCTTCGGATAGAACACAATTTTCTTGGATGAGTTGGGATGCATCCACTTAAGCAAATTTTCAATTTACTACAATACAAGTGCAGCGTAAACAAGTTTTTCAACGCATGGAAGTTTTCAAGGAAAATGTGTTACGTGCGAGCGGAGTGCACGAACGAGATTCGATGATCGTAGAGGCTGGGAAGATTGTCAGACGGTTATGAGCGAAGAGGTAAAGATAGGCAACTTTGGGCAAAATGAAGTTTGCAAATAAGGAAAATGGAGGAAAAAGAAAAAAAGAAAAGACTCAACTACTTGAAATGCAGCTGCTGAGTGATAGGGAGAGGCAAATATATTGAAAGCTGTGAGTCTCCCTGGAGATTTGATGCGCTTATCGTAAATGTATAAAGGACAGCCGTTCGTTCTGCTGGAACTTAAAATAGATCAATCGATTTATTTCAATCAACTTAGCCTCTTCATCAATCGAGATTCATATGTTTATATCTGGCTCATATTATCAATTATTCTCAGTCTTTTTCTACGTCATATAATACGATTCCTTCTCGCTCGGTCTATCTATCTATCTGACTTGAAAATAAGGAATATTCTTTAAATTAAGTTTATTCTAATAACATGTTTCGCGTTTAGGTTTTATCAAAGTGTCAATCTCAAATGAGTAAAATGAAATATAATATATATATATATATATATATATATATATATATATATATATATATATATATATATATATATATATACATATATATATCACTGTTCCTATCTTTTTCAGCCAATTCACATCTATCTATCTATCTGTCTATCTATCTTTCTGTTCACATCTATCTCTGAACCACGCATCTATCAATCTATCTGCAGAAATAGAAAGGTCCGAATATTCCACAAGAAGGGTCCAATAAATGTAAGATATAAGTAAAAAGTAAGGAAAAGCTGGACCGGTGGGAGATTTTATATTTGATAAATTGGATATTTAATAAAAAGGGTGTGTGTTGATAGATGTATTTCTCAGCCCACAGAAAAAATTTCTCTGAGCATTTTCAATAAAATCATCAAGAGAAAAATGAGTGGGTGTTTGGAAATATGTACATTTATGTATAAATGTGTGTATGTGTGTGCACGTCCATGTGTATCTTTATGTACGTATACATAGAGAGAAATGAATGTCCCTTGTGGTGATAGGTGTTGAAAAATATACACATATACATATCTGAGATTTTGCTGTTCCCATGTTTCAGTTTTCTTCCCTCAACCTCAAACATATAAACAGCAGATTTTTTTTTCCTAAAGGCTGCAATTCTTCTTCTGAAAAAGATGGCTGTTACCCGTTGAAATGCATCGAAACATGCCCACGTGATAGATGTAACACCTGCTTTCTCTCAAGTTTTTCTACCCACTTTCCAATTGTCACTTTTATCGGTATATATATATATATATATATATATATATATATATATATATATATATATATATATATATGTATGTATAGTGTTGCAATCATGTTTACTTATACTTAAGCATTAATATGTTTGTACTTTTCTTTCTTTAAACTATTTACATTGGTTTGGAAATGAAAGATTTTTCAAATGTTGCATCTTTTTTCTTTTTCTAGGAACCCTCTCCACTGCTAACGGATCTGTTTACTAAATGTAAGTAAATATCCTATATTTTCAAACTTTTTATACATTGTTATGGCTTCTATTCCTCTTGATATTCAGTTACTTGTGGTGATGATTACTGGCGTGAGGCGAAGAATCGATTACCGTTATTCTATATACGAACAGATTTTCAGCGCTTCAAGACCCGAAATATTGTGATGATGATATGTTAGTCTGAGTCGTCAGAGGTTGGGTTGGTTGGAAGTACCAAACACTGGGATATGAAAGCAAGAGGAGGGACGCTGACTGTTTGTTTTTTGTTTTTTGTTGCTGTTGTTTTTTGGGTTTTTTGAGGGGGTTTTACCTTTTTTTTGTAAGTTGCTTCTCTCTGAAAAGTATCAATGCCTTCCAACGTTAAAACTATTCAACACGATTGTTGTCGAAATCGACTTTATTTTTCTACTACAACGGAACAGAAACAAGAACAACAAGAACAATCTTCGCCCAAATTAGTTTGTAAATCGATACGCAAGAGGTTGTGGTGGTAAATGAGACTGGGGTGTAGGATAATGGGTGAAAAAAGTTGTTTGCTGTCGCAATGTTGTCCCGCTACAGAATATAGACGAACGCCATTTTTACTCCTACCTTCTTTGGAAAAAGCAAAAAATAAAATTGCAGAAAGTGAGAATACGGAAAGCGACGATCCCCTGCATTTGAATTCTTGTTTGAAACTTAGAGGAGAAACTAAAGAAAACTCATTTCAGTGGAAGAGTCCATTGTATCAAATGGTGGGCAAGGAGTACTTTCATGATCAAATTTGTTAGCTTTAAATGGGTTTCCATGGTACACGGGCCAAGAACCTAGGAGATCACATTGTATATAGATATTTGTAACAATTGTTTTCTTCCAGCTTTCATCTAGACAGGAGGAAATCATCTTTACAGTAAATAATTAAATAAATTTGTAATTGCATTGAACTTTTAAAATTAGATTTGATGAAATTGATTGAAGATGCAATTTATCAATTTCAGCGTAAGATAAAATTCTGTTTCAATTAGTTACGTCACTAAACGTCACGGATGACGTCAGCGCAACGGACGAGACGTGCGTATCGCTGACAATAATATGTGTAGACGGAACCTTTTGCATACAATACATCCAAATCAGCCTCAGTGTTTTTTAAAATGTTGCTATATATATATATATATATATATATATATATATATATATATATATATATATATATATATATATATATATATATTTATAAATATATATAATGATTTGAAGGATAATAATATCATCTTAAACGACGGATCAAATTCATAGTTTCCACCATTTCCTGGAAAATTAATGCAATTTTAAATAAAATCAGATACTCAAGTGGTACCAGGTATATTATTGGTGGGTGAAGGCTTTCATGAAAAAATGAATTGAAAAACAGGTCTGGTTAGTCACTCAATAGAAACCACCACGTTACCAAAATATTTTGACAGCATGCTGCGTTGAGGTGATCTATCAAAAATCCCAAAAGGGGTGATCGATCAATAACTTGATTCTCTCGACTTTTTGTAGGGCAGTGATTGCTAAAAGTTTCGAATAAGAAAAAAAAAACAAAGAACAAAAACATAAAATACCCAAACAAATGTGATTGTTGCCGGGCCTAAACTAATGGTTCAATTCAGGATGATCTTACATTACAAATTGGCCTCCACTAATAACGTAATCATGGGAGAAATTTTGAGAATAAGCTTTATTCATAGACTTATTATTGAAATTCCAGCCCTCTGACTCCATCGTTTCGATCTGCATGATACAATAGATGGCGAAACGGCTAATCAAACCAACTTGGAGACTAAAGAAACTTATGTTGACAATTTTTGGTGACAGTTTTGGCTTATGGTTTCTAATATAAATCCGTACACGTTTTTTGCTTTTGTATTTCCGGGATTATCGCAAAGAGTTTCACTAAACTTGTAATCATGCTGAAGTTTGCATTAAGATCTCGCTGTGGAGTTATGCTTACAAGGCTACTTTAGCAGTCACTAATGGCAATGGGCAGGCCATGTTGCAAGAATGAAAGACAACCGATGGACATCACGACTAACAACATGGATCCCCAGAGATCACACGAGAAACTGAGGCCGACAGAAAAGAAAATGGAGAGATGAACTAGACAAATTTAGAAAATACTTGCTCTGCAACGCCCATGATAGAGAATTGTAGCAAATCCTAGAGAAAGTCTATGTCTAACATCTGATGATGATGATGATGATGATGATGATGATGATGATTGTGCAGGGGGGATCAGGTAGTTGAAAACAAATTATCAAGAAGAGCAATTATATCCAATAGAAAAAAATCAATATATTGCTGTAGAAATTGATACACACGTTTAACTAGGTATGAAAAGAAACAGGTTGTCCAATGAAACAATCCGCAGCCTCATGGACAGTCTGCAGCTTTTGTAGTGACTGCATGCCCAGATCAGGTTGTTCTTGTTATCTAGACCATCGCATTCACAATGTTGGCCTTCAAAGTTTTTTTTAATTTTTTTTTTTTGTTCAATGATGCTGCATATGTAGTAGGCCAGGGGAACCAACATGTTGAGGATCACATGATCATGAGAATTCTCGGCTAGCCACTCTTGGGCCGTGTGGGCCATAGGGAAGAGATCATAGCCCTACTCGAACGTATGTGTCTTTACCTGAGCCTACCCCTTGACCCAGGACATTTCGCTGGAGTCGTTGTTGGTGATGACCTGCTGGACGAACACAGCCGCCCTGACGGAGTCTGATCGTTACTTTTTCTTTCTCTTGGCCACGGATGACACTTCCCCCGCCTTACAGGCCTCCAGCTCACTCCTGACCTTAAACACGAAGAATCTGGCCACGTCTAAGAAGCTGGCGATCTACGAGTCACTGTGGTTGGCAGTTAGGGCCATAAGCATGCCTTTCCATTTCCCGTGACAGATTTGAAGAAGTTATTTTGATGCAGTCAATATGTCTAAAGATATATGAGGAAGTTGAAATTTTGTTTGATGTTCACTGAGTACCCCACAATTGTAACCTTGTGTCAGATACATATCTTGAAAATGTCTGGCTATATTTAAAAATGTGTATTACGGGCGCACATACATATATACGTACATATGTAGGAGTCTAAAATAGCAATTTCAGAAGACCATGCTTAGTACAAATCAAATTTCTTCTATTTATTTCAATGTTTAGCCAGTTCATACTGGCTATTTCGAACAAGTATAATTGAGATACAGGGGATGGTGTGTTTTCATGTAGTTGGTGGGATTAATGATTATTCAAGTGGATTTTGAGTGTATACAGAAATCAACTGTGTTGTATGTGAGGTCATCAGAGGGATACCAGATGACATTCTTATGGAGAACTGAGCCGCAAAATTATCTTTTCTTAAAAGAGAAACTACTTGATTTGTTTCCATGAAGACTCCTTTGTTCTAAATAGTTGGTATGTGATATTTTCATCAGCGAAATCGTTTTCTTTATGCCGAAGAGTCCAATCCTACGGAGCGAGAAACAGAATAAATCTCATCATTCATTTTATAAATTGATAGGTTTATCATTGTGTGCAAGCGTATGTGCATGTCCTCACGTCCCTCCGTGTAAATCTGATCCGTGTAATCTGGTCTGATAATACTTTATTACATCAGCTTGTAGATTTCACGTAGAGAGCTCGTTACCAAGTTTTCCGTCGGAAATGTAAACATCTTCTTCTAAAGCAAACGGTTGAAAGTACGTCTACAACGATTACATATCACGTAATCGATGCTCCAACAGCACACACGAGGGCATCTTCTATCCATCTGTAATAACCTCAAAGTTGGAACGGATTGGTCCATGTGAAATAAATTAACATAGCCAACTAAAAACACAATAGTAAAGTTGTCATAATATGATATGAGTCTGTTCTGAATTGAAAAGAATTATGCACCGGAAAACCGTTTTAATGTTTCTGGTGGACTTCAGATAAAACTTGAAGTTAAAACACACGGACTATTTATAATAAACTACTTATTATAATAGTTTTTATGTTTCTAATTCATACATGAATTGCCAGTATGTAAATATTAACGACTCAAATGAACAGACCGACATTGATGTAGCATTCTCAGATTCATAGTAAAGAGGATGTTACTTCCAAATCGCGTTAGATACACTGGTTCTCGTAGACCTCCGAAGTAAAGCCAAGTCGAGCATGGTCAGTACCTAGATGGGTAACCAACACCAAGTGTGGTGAGCAGCTGAGGATCAAGTGAAGAGCTTTACAGTAGCGATCCCGTTAATCTTCATGAGAAGGGGAACAATATCCACCCAATTTTATCCATCCCCTTCCCTCAAAAGTTCTGACTAGTACCTAGATGTTGTGATCATCTAGGTTTGTGGTAGGATTATTAAGCAGCTGAGGATCGCGTAGATAGCTCCACGAGACGATCTCTTCAACCCCCCCCCCCTGCTGTGTTGTGGTGAGTGTCAAAGACCGTGTGCACCGGTGCAGTGCGACAGCTAATGAGGTTATACTGAAGCTGCGCATTACTACGCGCATTGGGAGCCTTTGGATTCGTCCTTGGGCTCTCCTATTACTACCAGCCACGGTAGATCCGTTGCCCCTATTTATATATCTTCTACTTTTCTCCCGTAAAGCCCTGACCTTGTGTCGCAATTTGCTCTGGTGGGAGAGTAGATAAATAGACCTCCCCGAGACGGGGACTGATCTCCACACTACACCCCATAACGCAAATCGAAGGCCCCTACCACCTTCCTCTGACTGGTCTGGCTGCGATCGACAAGAGATGAATCAGCGAATAAAGTGTACGAAGATAATTACTAAATTCCAGTAACGGAAGGTAAAGCTGTTTGTCTCAACTACCCTGAATACCTCGTTAATCAAAGAGGTAATTTGATTAGGCTGTTCCCCTTCGAGCACATAATTGCTTCTCGGTGAGTTACAGTTGATTTCAATTGCAGTTTGACCGCTTTCAACGTCACATTGTATTGATATGTACGAAGACCGGATCTTACTTCATAGCATTTTTTTCTTCGACCTCCCAGTTCACGATAGCACCACTTTAGACATGTTTGCTGTTCAAATGCACCAGAAGTTCCATTAGGGGAGAGTGTCAGGATGATTTATTCGAGCAGTATTCTCATGATGGCTGTATCGACTAAATGATTGGCCTTTCTCTTCCGGTTGGCAACAATGACTGGAAACCGATGGCTCTTTCCAGGTAAAAAATAACTAGCATCCGGCTAAACAACCAGAGTGATAAAGATTCCAGAAGATTGATATATATATATATATATATATATATACTCAAAACCGGTTTTTACCAGTGTTATTCGGTCCCCGGTTTTAAAAGGGCGGCCACTGGGAATATATACGCATACGTAGCAGTATATGAGTTTGATAGCTCATCCAATAGAAAAGGCCATGTGACCAATGCATTTTGGCAGCGTGCCGTGTTGGGGGTGATCAATTAACAAATTGGGAAAAGAGGTGATCAATGAATAAGTTGTTTCTCTCGCTTTTGGGGGGGGGGCAGTGATCGTTAAAAGAGTTTTAATCTTTTTCTCAACCTGCAGGTGTAAATTAAGGGATCAATTAAACATAAACTTGCATTGCAAATTGACCCCCTATAAAACCTACTTGGGGGCGGTTAAAAATGAGGATTAATTGTATCCTCTAATTTCAGCGATTTTGACATTTTATTCCACCAAAAGACTTTTCAGTTCGATGTTTTCTTCGAGAACAAAATAATGTAATTGTTCTTGTCAATACTGTACGTTTTTACTCCCCCTGTGCCTATCCCAACCCTAGTATAAATCTTTGTCTCCCGACTTTGTTTTGTTCAGATCTTACAAAAATGTGTCCGTGGCCATAGTTTCCTATCCCAGCGAATTATTCCCCACCCTAGTAGAATCGTAACACATCTACAAACACCCTGCCAGCTTATTACAACTCCCCCGGGTCCGTTTCTCAAACGACTCTCCACCTCCACGCTCATTCCAACTCCAACCTCAACCTCTAAACACCTAACAGTACAATACGAACGTTGCAGTAATTATCTGCGATTGGAAAAGAAGTAGGAATGAAGTCTGCCCATGCAGCAGCCGAGGATTTTTTTTTTGTTTCAGTCGTCTGAAGTGACAAAAATTATCATGACTTGTGATCAATAAATGTAATCAAATTACACACAGTTATTGAATGATAATCAGCGGGCAAAGTGTGAAATGTTATTGATACTTGCAGCCGAACGGACACAGCGTTATTAACGGTCATACCATAAGATAAAACATCCATTTTAACTGAACGCTCTCCTTCCGTCTTTTTTTCCCTGTCTCACTATTTTCACAGTTAACGCTCTCTCTCTCTCTCTCCCTCCCTCTCTCTCTCTCTCTCTCTCTCTCTCTCTCGCGCGCGCGCGCGCTTCTTTATTATCCCGCTTCTCACGTTTTTCTCCTTTCATATTTACTAATCACTCTCTTTCTTGTTTTGACACATTACTCCTTCTCTGGCTTCAATTCCAATTTTTTTCTTTCCACCTTCTTCTCCTTCTTCTTCTTCTTCTTCTTCTTCTTCTTCTTGACGTTCTTCTTCTTCTTCTTGCTCTCTCTCTCTTCCGATTTCTCTCTTGAGTTTTTTCTAGTTCTCTCTTTATTTCCCCTTTTCCTCCTTCCCTTCCTACTCAGTCTCTCCTTCCTCTCCTGCTTTCTTCATTTCACCTCTTCTTCCTCTTCTCAACTTTTCCCTTTCACTCTCTCGTTTGAGTTCTCCTTTTTACCGTCTTTTCTTTCCCTCCCTTTTCTCTTTATCACGCACTCGCTCTCTCTCTATCTCTCTCTCCCGAGTTGTCATTTTAATTCTGTTCCTTAACCCCTCCTACACCTACCCTTCAATCTTTCTCTTTCTCTCTCTCTCTCTCTCTCTCTCTCTCTCTATATATATATATATATATATATATATATATATATATATATATATTGTGTCATCCACAGACAGCTCTTTGGTTGTATTACAACTCTTCAGTGTGGCTATAGACTATCCATTATCCCATCCAGTACCATGAGGCAAGATCGAAACCTTAGCTCCAGGCCCTCAGAACTGAACGGTCAGGGAGGTGGATTTCAATTGATATATTTATTTATCATATATATTCCTCATCCACCAGAATGCTCCATTCCACATTGGAAGAGCATTGCATATATATACATATCAATGAACCCCAGTTCCTACCCAGTCTTATTCTCATTGTTCATTCCTTCATCCTCTTAGTCCTTCTACGTTTCTCTTTCTTTTTGATTAAACAAAATGAGAAAGACAGAAGAGAGCCAAGAGGGAAACAGGAGAAAGAAACAGAGAAAGAAAAAGACGACAAAAGAGAGAAAAGCGAAGAGTTATGGTATTGCTGTTTGTATGCCATACGATAATATCATCGTGAAATATGCGATAAAAAGGTGTTGTTTTGGGTCAAATACGTTACGAGCTGCCATAGACCAAAAGACTCCGTTCGGCTGATTAACAGAAAACTAATTATTTCGGTGCCAACTTATAAATTCATCGCCTATGACCTAAAGCCTGACGCAGCCTAGCTTAGTAAATACTGAAGACCAATTCCATTTGTCAACCAGAATTAATTTTTGCTCAAACCATTATCTGAGGCAGTGCAAACATCACAGCTGCTAATGTTCCTAAGATTTTACAGTTTCCCCTTGAGAATGTCATTGAAATCTTTTTTTTTTTCAATGTTTTGGGGTATTACAGCTTGATTGATGATCCATTATCTTATATATGGGTGAAATATTGATTTACAACGGACTTGAATTTTAATTAAACTGTATAATATTATTATTTTTCCATTTATGTTTTAATTTGTGTGAAAATAATGGCGAATACACGAGGTATGTTATGCATTCATACCCATCAATGTTGAATTTGGTCGACTTGGATTGTCTGTGTTCGGCACTTGATAAAAAGCGTATATTAGAATGAAGACTAAACTCTAGACGAGACACAAGCTCGCAAAGCTTTCCCATGAACGGGAATACTCAATAGATAGAGCTGCCAGGACTCCAAAATGGAGTTCAAATCTAACCCTTAAACCCAACCTTCATTTCTTTTCCGAACGGTCGTCGCCACATATATTGTTTACTACCTGCCGTAGACTGACGGTCTTTACGTATTTCATCATTTTTTTTTTTCCCCAAAAAATGAATCTGGTCTCCCTTTTAGGTCTGTTCGAATCTGAAAGTACCAAATGCAAAAAAATACCGGACTAATACATTCTTTTATTACATCATAGCATCAATAGCCCCATACCTTCAATGACCTTACATCTCTTCTTTCCTCCCTATTTCCGTTGTTCATTGTAAGTGAAACTGACCGACGGAAAGGCATCTAATAGAGATGTGTGGACTCATTTGAAGAAAAATCCGAGAAATTAGGATCACAAAAAAAGAAAATGATGACAACAAAGTCTTGCATTCGAGTAATGACGTTGATCGACCATTTGTGAAAAGGAAAGAAAGGTGAAGAGGACTTGTCAGCATTTAGTATTGCTCGCACCCTGCTATCAAGAGACTTGAGGACTACACAAAGCAGTGATATTCAATATTTGTTATGACAGTCAAACGTTACAATAAATCTGACAGTAAGACAAAGGGGGGATCAGTAAAAAAAACGAGAAGCCGAAAAGGGGAGAAAAAATAACTTTACAAACATTTCAAGATATAGACAAAAGGAATTACTGATGGACATGGTCACGCAGAGGAAATCTGAAACGAGAAGTTGAATCCTAGTAAATAGCAACCCTGAACTATTTGTAAGAACAAACTCTGTTAAGACTAAGATTGACAGAACACAGGAAAATAGTAAATGCACACTATTTAAAGATAAAGATGAGACTGCCAATCATACTTTTAGAATCGAAAATAAAGATTCCATATTGAATATTATTGTTATCACATAGTTTCAGCCACTATACATTTCTGGGCAAATGAAATGAGCCAAGCTCCTTTTAATCATTTTTTGTCATCACTCTTTCATTTTCAGGAGTATAGATGAAAAATCCAACAATATTATACCACAGCGCATGTAGCGTTTGTGTGCAGAACACGTGTTAGTAAGAGGTTAGTCTTAAAAAGAAAGGTCTCGATAGCTGAAACATTGAATGTAACTAAAAGACTGGCTCTGAGAAACATGCAACGAGTACAGGAGAGAACCACGCCAACAACATAGAGAGAAATCACAAAACAGCAAAGTATATTAAATAAAAGACAAGAGTCCGAAATTTCATAGAAACCATTGTGAGAACTCAAACATCAATGGGTTGGTCATATTGCAAGAATCGCAAATAAGCAATGAAAATCACGATCCACAACGTGGATCCCTAGATATCATATACGGAATTGTAGCTGATAAGAAGCTAATGTGACGAGCAAGACGATTCAAGAAGTATTGGCCCTGCGATGGCCATGAGAGCGAGATGTGGCGAATCGTGGGAAAGGTCTATATCCAACAAGAGATACTCAAAAGGCTGCTGATAATTATGAGGTTTCGCCTTGTTTTTTCTTCGGAAAGCAGAGCCATTTGATCAAGATGTCCGATAGTTGTTTACATTGTGCTGCAACGAGGCTGTTCCAACAATCTCTGGCTTCTTCCCACAGCTGGTCAGTGTTTCCAAATTTTCCCCCAACCAGTTTGGCCTTAGTAACGCGTATATGTTCTCTACCGGGTAGAGTTCTTTTATATGATGGAAAATATGCAGCTTGTTGTTGTTAATATTATTATTTTGCACTCTCACACCAGTTGCCTGGTTGTTACCGCCTGAGTTTGAGTGACTGCAAGTCTCCTCAAGTTTCCAGCCCTTCTCTCCTAGTTCTCATTGGCCACATTAACACTGCCCAGTAGTCATTGCTGAAGGCTGGGTGACAATAAGTCCCCTCAGGTCTTCAGCCAACATCTCTTCTCTCCTTCGCCTATCATGCCAGTGCTGTGGTTTACGTTTCCGCTGTCATTTCCCATCCTTTGTTGGGTCACTGTTAACAATTAGTGTTGCAGTCTTTATATTTCTAGCACTTTCCTCAATATCTGCGCAGTTCCTTCCCTTTATCCCGATCTCCTCCAGTCTCGCCCTCAGTATCTTTGGGACAGTTCCCAGTGTGCCCACTATGACTGACACTACACTGGCTTTAATGTTCCACATCTTCTTCAGTTCTCTCGCTAGATCCTGGTATTTTTCCAGTTTTTCACTCTCCTTCCTCTTTACTCTATGGTCTGCAGGTACAGCCACATCTACTATTTGACAGATTTTTTATTATTATTATTATTATTATTATTATTATTATTATTATTATTGTTGTTGTTATTATTATTATCATTATTATTATTACACTCTGTACACTCTGGCCTTTATATAAAAATACTGAAATATCGGAAGAAAAAAAAGGGGGAGAACCAATCGATCTGAGTCTATGCAAAATAGTAACAACACTTCGTTTTGGAAATTCAGGCATAAAAACAAATGTAGTGTACAACAGCCAAAATATTGCAGCAAAACAACCAAGATAGGAAAAATGATTTGGATGAATCGATGTTTGACACCAACGACACCTGATCTAAGACTTTCAGGCAGATAGAACGCTGAGCAGTACAGTCGCCGAAACGCTGAGTCTGAAACAAACAAGAACCACAAGTTCAACGACGTGTCAACCACCCATATGCCTTAGTTGCGGTAGTAGTATCAGGAGAAGGAAGAAGTGGGACGTGAAGGTGCTTCACCACAAAAAACCTGGCTTCTGGTAAAAATGATTAGATAGGTTGAATTGAATTGAGTGTAATTTTTCAATCAATAATTTGTTTCAGTGTATGGTTATTTTATTCGATAGGTTAGCTTTAAATGTGTCTACATAACATTTTTAGCTATAAATTTGATGGGGAATTGAAAAGTGTAGCCGAATTTTGCCAATTTTATAGCTATTTATCAATTATTAACAAATGATATGCGGCCAAAATGTGAAAACAAACGTTTGAAACGTTATCTATTGATTTGAATAGATGTTCTGTTAATGACTTCACAGCATTTAATTACATACTACTTGGCGTCACAATTTTTATTGACATCCAAACTCAAACTAATTAATTGACAGACAGAAAAGCATCCAACAGAGACACGTTGCCATATTTAAAAAGACGAAGAGACTGGCCTGAACGAATCAATATATAGCTGTAACAATACCTCGTCTAAGGGATTCTAACAAAAATCAATAGTAAAAACGAAGCTACTCAACCTCGTGCCAGGAATGGAACGTCTTACTAATTCCAGAACTAATCAGCTAGGTAATTATTTTAATTATGTTTTGATTGCTCTCCATCGAGTCTGCTGCACGACATTTCAAGCTACTCAAGACACATTGTCTGTTACTCCTTACAAAGGTTCCTGACCTTAGAGAAGCTTGTTTTCTTGTGTCATTCAGTAGATTGTTCCCGTCGTCTGCGCTTGGATTTCATTCGCTTCTTTCTTTATCTACCAGACTCTTCCAGTTAATCCTCTTATTCCCCTCCCCTTTGTCTTCTTTCTCTCCTTTATTATTATTATTATTATTATTATTATTATTATTATTATTATTATTATTATTATTATTATTATTATTATTATTATTATTATTATTATCATTGGTGAGCGACGTTCGAATCTTATTTTGTTTTTCTTTGCAGAACGCATGTTTTTAAATTTGCTTCACATTTGAATTTTGACTCAAGATGTTATACTAATATATCGAACATTTTCCTTTTTTCGTTCTGTTATATTCATTACATCATATTTTTTTAAGCTTCAAAATAGTTTCATTTTTCTTTGTCTTTCGTTAGTTTCAATCTTCAAGCCGTTCTTCGTATGGGAATTTTTTTCAGTTCTGGAACAAGTTTTTTTTTTATATATTCATGCCGGATATATGGTGCTTACAGGGATAGATTATGTGATGACCATGTTCTGCAGCTTCCCCATTGTTTTCAGAGACTTCAGCGCTGGACAATCTCAATTCTCTCTCGAATATCCCATTCTGCCGATCTCCATTCCAGTTCTATTGGGATGATTCTAAGTGTGTACACTATCATTGACATGGCCGTAATCTTTATGTCCCACAGTCTTCTCAGTTTTCGGGCGAGGTCCTGGTATTTTTCAAACTTTCAATTTACTCTAATCATGACCCTATGGTCCACGATGTGATACGTCCTTCTGTCCTTGTCTAAGGCAATCAAATTTGTTTCTGCCTCGATTGTGGTGTGGACCCGATATCAAATTCCAATGGTTTTAATTTTTGGTTTTGAGGACTTTTTTCCGTTCTCTTCTTTCTACATCCTTTTCTTTATGATTAATTCTCTACCCTTTCTTTTTCTCTCTTCTTTTTGACCCTTTTTTCTTTCTCTCCTTTCTTTTTTCTTCTTTCTTCTCTTTTCTTTCTTTTTCTCCCTTCCTCTTTTTGATCTTTTTTCATAAGATATATATCTAATCAACTATCAATGGTATCTTGTTTTCATCATTGGAAATACCACCATTATATATATATATATATATATATATATATATATATATATATATATATATATATATATATATATATATATATATAATGATGTTATGATAAGACCTTGAATGATCGAAAAAAAAGGTCATTGATAGTTGATTCCGAAGAAATAAATACAAGTTGTTTGTAAACTCAATATTTATCAATGTTTCACCCCATCCGAATTAGACAAGGATACAAAATTAAATACTAACACTCATTTTACATTTTCACCTCATCCGTTAATTTCTTATCCAGGGAAACATGTTGATAAATTCTTGATTTTATAAACTATTTATGTTCCTTTCCACTTTGCTGACTATTTATATCATAAGGAGGACAGTCGATTCAAGAGTAATTACTGATTGTCTACTATTAGAATACGGTTTGGTTTCGTCCGGACACAAATAGAAACTTGATTCTGTTGGAGGATAATTACTTTTATCTGTGAAAATCTGGAATGTTTTTACGACGGAAATCAAGCTGTAAGGTTAGTAATCTTTTGGATTTGGGGTCAAATTCTTTTGTTCAATATGTTGCTTGACTATCGACTCGAAGAGAATGATTCTAATGTTTATTAGTGTTCGGACCAATGACGTCAGGGTAGGTTTGCATTGGTCCAAGGTTAAAAAGAATGATAACGAATCTAATGGTTGCACTGGCTAAACGCTTGTCGGGTGGGGCATAAATACACGAGTACCATCCGTCGTTCTATTTACGGATCCCCCATCGTCTAATTACTAAATAGATCCTTTGATACATGCTGCATCAATATGCTTAGATAAAACAAAATACCATATATTGAAGACTACCCCTAAAACGAAACAGCAGGCTCGATATGAGACTCGTAGCTCGAGGGGGTATGGTGTTTGAGCAGGACTGCTGGGAGAGGCAGAGTAAAATAACTGTTTTGTTTTCTTATAAAGTTCCATTGAAAACTACTGATGTGAAAATTCCGCTTATAGTACTATGAGATCGAATTCTATGGGGAAAAAATGAATCCCTTTTAACATCTTTTGGTCGAAAGTTATTGAAGACTAATTGATTTGCATTACATAAATGAAATAAACTAATGAAAAGAAGCAAAAACATTTCTGTATGTAAGACCTTTAGTTGAAATTTACGTGGTAATATCTTAAATGCTTCAAGATTGAATAACTTTCTCTATTAATAAAAGAAGAACTCTTTAGCAACATCTTCGATACATGAAGCTGTAAAACTTTCCAGACATCTGTTCGAAAAAAAAATTTTAGAATTATAACTTTCAGAAATGAATCAATTGTATTGAATAAGAGGAATGAAGCCTTAGCTGAATGTCGACTCAAAGAAAGGTTCAAAATAAAAGATAAATAAACCAATGATCCTACGATTGGAAAATTGATATAATGGTAAAAATAAAAGAATATCAACATTCTAAGTTGAATAGATAAAACCACAAAAAACGGTTGAAGAATGACATCTATGCCATGAAATCAGCAATACATCTTTACGCGTATAAATACAAATGAAAATAATTGAATTGATTAGTCGATGAGATAACCTAATAAATCAGACCATTGTTTTGCAATTAAAAAGCCTCTTCACTAACATACATATATATATATATATATATATATATATATATATATATATATATATATATATATATATATGTGTGTGTGTGTGTGTGTATATATGTATATATATATATATATATGCGTGTGTGTATATATATGCGTTTGAGTATATACATATATATATATATATATGCACACGTATATAAACATATATAAATATATATATATATATATATATATATATATGCATATGTGTGTGTGTTTGTATGTACGAGTTTTTCTGAATAGATGGATAAATTTGGTAGATATGTATTTCAAGGTGGTGTGAAACCAAGCTTGGTAATTATCAATATCGATATCTATCTATCAATCTACTTAACACACACACACACACACACACACACACACATACACACACACACACATAGATATGTATTGATAAGTGAATAAATAGATAGATATTGATATTTACAAAGCTTTGTTTCGCACAACCTCAGAATATTTATGCAAAAAGGCATATATATATATATATATATATATATATATATATATATATATATATGCTAGCATATGGATTCTACAGCAAGACACTTCCGGGTTGACTATAGTTGGAATTTTTAATTATTTCATCCAAATTATTCTCTTCATTTTTACTGTTTTCATTAGACATCATTGAACCAGAAAAAAATGTACAATGATGAATCAAATGAAAGCAATGATCTTTTTGTAATTCCAGCACACTAAAATAGTCAAAATAGAAAATAAAAGCAAATTAAGCGTCTAGTTCAAACTCTGTGTGCATCCAATTAAGCAACATTATGTTTCTGCACTTCCCGTCAGCCATTTTGAGTGTGTTTTTTTTTTCCTCTAATGAATGGCTGGTCACGATTCCCTCCGTTATATTCAGTGAGGATTAAATCTTTTGATAACGACTGACGCTCAGTGTGCTGGCATATGTTCAATGAATTGTGATGTATCAAAAGTATTTTCATTTAGATTGCTGACTTTTTCAGCTAAAGATTTTAAATGATCCCGTGTGCCATATGCCGATTCATACAAACTATCAAAGTTTTTTGCTGCCTTTCGGCAGCTCATTCAGTGGGAATTAAGGTAATTAACTACGTTCTTTTCTTATCCGTTGAATTGACGTTCGTCAAATTAAGTTCTTGCCGAAGGGCAACAAAAATTGTGTGAAAAATAAAAGTATGTACCACACAAAATTCAACATGCATGTCTGTTTTTGATAATGGTGTCAAAGTATGAAACTATCGGAATGTAAAAGTATTTTTGTTTTCAATTAACTCGAGGGTCCCTGTATATTTTTTAAGCTCATGTAACTCTCTACATATGGTATCTTTCGATATTCCCTGCTCATCTGAAAGTTTTTGAGTGTTGGTGGTTGAGTTCTCCTCTATTTCGCATTTCAGACCATCGTGACCGACAACTGATGGTCGTCCATTTCTGGGCTTTATTTCAAGAGACGTATCACTGCCATTGAAACACTCTGACTAGTTATGAGCAGTATGGTCGGATATTATTTAATTTCCTTCTACTTCCGAAATTCTCTGATAAGCTTCAGAGGATCTGAGGCCAACTTTGAAATAATGCTTCAAGATCACCAGAATCTCAATACTTGGATCTGCCATTATATCATCTATAACAAAAAGTACAGTAGATTATTATTATTATTATCGTTATTATCATTATCATTATTATTAAATAATAATAATGATAATAATGATAATAATAATAATACAGTGAAGTCATAGATAGTCCATCTTTACATGAAATAAGGCTTGAAGTAAAAGTCTGTATCAAGCAAGAATACTTTTTAATATTTGTATGCTTTATAGGCTCCCAAACGGCTGCAACCTCAATTAGAGTAAAAGGTTGGCGTGATCCCAGGATGAACATAAGATAAGCGTCACTGACTTTTGGTGACCACTAAAGATCAATTTGGGGTCAGGTCAATTTTGGTATTTTCAATTCCAAAGGAGATGACGAATTTTCCATCAATTTCGTGTGCAGGCCCGAACAGTGGGTAGACCCTTTATTCAACATGTACCCCCGAATTAATTTTTGAAATCTGTATTAAATTTAAAAACTCTCCTGTGTTTCTATGTTCAGAATTTTTTCCTTGGGCAACAGCATGCACTTAAGCTAGTATATATATATATATATATATATATATATATATATATATATATATATATATATATATATATATATATATATATGTGTGTGTGTGTGTGTGTGTGTGTGTGTGAAAAAATATGTATATGTATATATGTGCCATTTTCAAGGGAAGTTATTGCACATAGAATTGCCCCCAAATTCTTCCCTGGCTTATGGCCAAAGCTCAAAGAAATTTCATTGAAATTCATTTGGAATTTCAGGATATATAGTGTAGAGCGGTGATATTATCTGGTGTGGACTAATAACTACATCATAGGGGGTAACTGTGCATAACTCGTTCACTTTATTCGCAGACTATTGTCCACCTTTCTTCATTCCATTGAAGTAGGGATCTTTTGGAGAGAAAAAATGGAAAAATGTCTCTCAATCACAAATATCCCTTAATCCTCCCCAAATTTCAATCAATCTTTTCTTGCCCCATTACCCGATTTTCTCACAGAAATTCATTGAAATCCACCGAGTACTTTCGGGCAGACAGAAAGACTGAATGATGGATGCGATCGAATTGCGTATAACGATTGGAGAGCTGATGTAACTGATCCTTTTATATGAACCACAATCATGGCCAAGTAGGTACTTCAGTAAAAACGGGTATTTATGACAGGCTGCGGGTTGTGTTTCCTTTCCGGGAATATTTGTCCTTTCTTTTTTAAATTCAGTTATGCGTGCGATTTATTTTTAGTGCAAGAAAGAGTGAATAAATTTTTCGTAACCAATATCTCTTTCTGGATTTTTTTCATTTTCAAGTTCTGAAACAAATTATTTTTAGTGCGCTAAAGAATGAATAAATTTTCCATGACCAATATCTTTTTCATGTCTTCTTTTTTCAAAGGCTTCTGCCTGTTTTGCTTTTGTTCAGAATGGACACATATTGGATTCCTAGACGTGGAGCACTGGCGTAATTCCTGCACCCTCTCCCTTTCTGTTGAATGACAGCTTCTCATAACAGACAAGACATTCTGAAATGCGATAGAGATCAACTAGTTCAATGGTAGTCCATCAAGTTCAAAACGATCGCCGAAATCCTTCCCCCAACTCTCAGCCTCTTCTTCTCTTTGGCTATTCGACTCTTTCCTGTCGACTGCCTCGTTTATTTATTGGAATCCAATAACACGTGGATCCGTCAATGGACAATAGGGTCAAAATTTGATAAGGCTCGTAATGAGCGACTAGAAAATATCCCAGACAGATATTGTACTCTTCGGTAATAACTGCCGGTACATTCGGGGGGGATGGTAACAGAAATAAGCTTTTGGGAGGTAGCGATAAAATACAGCCGATCTCAACAGATGACTTAGGAGAGATAATCAAGTCTTTAATTCAAAATCATTCCATTATGCAGTATATCTTTAATATCCTTGATACAACTTTTATATTCTTATATCATTCCTTGGTAGGTGTGAAAGATTCCAGACGAAATCTTTTATTGATATATCTTCATACCATCATTATTCAATCACAGGATTGTTTCCACTGGTCCTATATGACGTCATGCCACCTTTCAGGTTCTGTTGTGCATTCTATCTCAGAAGTGCAACTCCAGTTTTGATTCGTTGGATTCTTTGAGATTTTTTTTTTTCGATATCGTGAATTTGTTGAAACCACCAACAAGACAAAGACCGTTGCACGTAACAAAGCAAGTGATCGTTTGAAAGTAACAAGTTTAGAGAAGAGGCCCGTCTCAGTTCCATGATTAATTGCTGCAGCCAATCTGCAAACTGAAACTAAAAAAATTCTTGTAGCAAAACATTAGTAGACTTTCTTGAACAGAAAAAAATTATTTTCGAAATGTTCAAACAGACCAATTGCTCTCTTCAGCATGGAGCAAGAACTGTTTTTTTTACCCAGGTTCCAGCTGTTATCTGTCAGGAATTTCATTTGAATCCCATCAATTGCAGTGACGAACCTGTCCCAAATAGATCCTGTTCAATTTGAAACGTTAAAGGCTTCCTTGAGTGCAAGCCATGATTTTCACCTTTTCGATTCAAGAAATAAATTCATTTTTCCTTGTCACTGACTCAGGCTCAATCTCTCTTGGGATTCAAAGCTTCACTAGTATATGCCGAAATCCCTTGAACATGGGCTTCACGAGGCCAGTACTTTCTGAAGTTGTCTAATTTTTCTCGTCATCTTATATTTTGTCGACTAGGATTTCGTATTTCTCTGGGAATCTACTTTGTGAGTCTTGATGTCTTGCGGTTGTCTGACATTCTTGCAACATGACCAGCCCATTGCCATTTGTTTTCCGTATGATTTCTATGTCTTTTCCCATGCTGACCTTGAAGGGAAAGGCAATACTGGTCAAAGTTCATTTCCTGAAGTTCATGTGGAAGTTAGCTTCTGAATTTTTCCTAGGTTTGGTAAAAGATGAACTACAGTCACCTGATTATAGAGACCATAAAAGAGTTTATAACCATCAAATACGCTGAGAAATCTATGTGTTAACGCATAAATACACAAGCAAACTCAACACCTGTGCGCAATATCGATTCTCTCTATGTAATTTGATATTATAAACATGTTGTATGAATAATACTAATGTACTTCATGGCTCACTCATTGCATTTAGAGATATCTACATACACAATCAATTATCTGTATGTACTATTACCCCACTATCTCTCTCTGTCTCTCTCTTTCTCTTTCTCTTTCCCTCTCTCTCTCTCTATCTATCTATCTATATTTATCTCTCTATCAATCTATGTAATAATATATGTATATATAGAGAGAGAGATGGAGAAAGAGGAAATAAGTAAACTCTCGCATTTTCTGAATAAATCTTTTTATCTCTTACATTTATTTGATCCTTCTGAGGGAAAACTAGTACTTATATATTATCATACCTGTTTCATAAGGTGCTCAATACATTTAACATTAGAACATTAAGTTGATTGAGAGTTGAGCATGTAAATAAGTATGTGTGTGCGCGCGTGCGTGTGTGTGTGTGTGTGTGTTTGGTAGTGCGCTCATTATTTATCATTAGATTTTCGTCAAACTAGTTCTACTACCAGACACAGGGAGATTTGGTTGAAATTCAGCGAAGGCATCAAGGGTTTCCGAATGGCCTCATGAGGAAGTCCGGCTGTATGTTTGTCATAACATGTCGAGTGCACTCCTCCACCTGATCCAGAGTGTATAGTTTGATGTGTTACACCCCTTTCTTTTGCTCAACCCCACAGACGGAAGTCACGGGGCGTATGGCCAGGGCTTCGTACACGCCATTCATTTCTAATTGTCAATTCACACCCACAATGTGCGTATATATCTATCAGGATATATATATATATATATATATATATATATATATATATATATATATATATATATATATATATATATATCCAAATGTAAAGCGAAAATGATATGGTTATAAGTACATAACTATATATACGTATGTTTTTATTCATATGTTCATATATGTATTCATATTCATAAGAATATATGATATGTGCTCGAATAACTATACTCACACACATGTATAAAATGCGGTTATATTTGCCCAAATGTATATACATATATGTGTGTGTGCGTCTGTGTCTGTTTTTGTTCATGCGCATTTCTAACTACATAACAGGAAAAGGTGTATGTATATGAGTGTGTGTGTGTTTGTATATCATGCACACATTTTTATGGATATATATACATAAAATTAGATTCTAATATTTGCAAAAGTATGTATTTTTGTATTCTCAGTTACACGTACTTTATATATTTAGGTTTGTCATTCTGCATTGTAATCTTCTATTCGTGTTCATTTACATGGAAAGAGTCATGGGATTGATAGAAAATCTATTTGTTTTCATTCTTACATTTGCAGAAGGCTATTATAAAGTTCTTTTATTTTCCCATACGTATGTGTTGGAGTGCGTGAAAAACTAGCCTCTTATCTATGAAAGATCAGCTTAATATTTCCAAAGTCGTATTTTTAATCTTCTCAAACAAAGAAGCATGCATTGAACTTCCGTTTGCTGGAGAGAAAAAAACTGTGGGGGAGGGGAAACAAAAACAAAGGCGTAGAAATCAAACAAACAACAACAACAACAATAACAAAAGCCCACCAAACACTTCCTACGCTTCTTTGAAAATATGGCGTCCGTGTTCCGCGAAGTTGGCAAGACGGAATGAAAGGACGCTAGGCTTTATTTCAAAAAAGAAATCTTGGTTGTTTGTCATTCTATTCTTTTACATGATACAGCATTAAAAATTTAAACTACTTGAAATCAAAAGCGTTTGTATCCGATGAAGACAATTTGAATCCCCTGAGCACTGAATAAAATGCAGTCAGGTTGCTTTCGACAATAGTTCCCAAACCAACGGTCGCGACCCAATTGAGGGTCTGAAAGATGCTCTGTAGAGCCTTAGGTTACTTTGACGGGGGGAAAATAATGATACAACTTATAAATAAGACTGGTTTGTCACAAAATGAATAACGTCATGCAACCATAGTCTTTTAGCAGCATTCGCTGGGGGTAATCAATTAAAAAAATCAATCGATTGAGAAAGAAAGTGATCTATGAATAAGCTACTTCTCTCATCATTTTGATGGGCAGTGATCACTAAAAAAATGTACGAATTTTAATGAATCAAGCGGGCACAAACCAAGGAATTGATTTAGCATAAACTCACATTGCAAATTAAACAACTTCTGTCAAAAATAATTTATTAAGAAGTAAATGTTCAAATTTTCAGCCCTCTTGCTCTACTGGTACAGTCTGTGCGCGTGATACTGACATGCATACATAGCCAGCCTAAATTGAAAACAGAAAGAAACCTATGTTGACAGTTTTTGATGACAGTTCAGTTTGATTGGTTTGAATAGAAAAATATCTGGGGAGATGAACGAAGTAAAAATGAAAAGATAACAAAAATGTCGAGAGTAAAAAATGGTGCAAATTTATTTACATCACAATTTTGAAATATGGAGCGACATTGTGTCTCGGAGACAAGAAAATAGTTGCAAATAATGATGCATTAACAAATATATAAAAACTCTTGACATATTCCAGTGTGTTTACGTTTGACATTTGTACTTGCTTATTAAGTTATTGTAAAGTTCAGTAAAATTTATCGGATAGAATCAAAAGAAGGAAAACAGTAATTATGTTTCTGCACTGAGGTTGGTCAGACCCCCCCAAAATATGTGTTCCGGATGAAGGCCAAATAAACTGCGAAACTCTGGTTTACGTTTTCTAACCTTAGTAACTGAGCGTCTGAATCGTTTTCTGTCTTTACACAGTCGTAAATACTCGTAGATACATAAATAAGTTTCAATGAACACAAAAATAGGTTTGTACAAATAGAATATGAAAACGAAAAGGCTCAGAACCTCAATCATCAGCATCATCGTCTTTTAATGTCCGTTGTTGAACATACAGCTTCCCCTTCGCTACATCTCTCTATTGTGGGCGTCGATGAGTCAATACTTTCTGAATTTGTCAAGTTCGTTTCTCCACCTCGAATTCTGCCGGCCTCGGTTTCGTATGTGATTGCTGGGGATTTACGTTGTGAGTTGTGACGTCCATCGGCTGTCTGTCATTCTTGATCATGACCAGCCAATTGCCATTTGAGTTTTCTAGTGGATTCTATGCAATCACGGACTCTTGTTTTCTCCCTGATATATTGTGCTGTGTTGTGATCACTCCATGTGAGGTTAAGCATGATTCTTCTCTGTCAAGAAGATGGTTCTCAGTCTGAGGGTCTGTCTCTTGGTTAGGTTCTATATTTAGCTCCATAAGTGTCTATCGGGATGATGCATTGGTTGTATACTTTCCTTTTTGGAGGAATAATGGGATCTTCTTATTTTTGAAGGATTGGCTTGCTCTGTCGAAGGCTTGTCACCCTAAAGGGATCATTTGCTTGAGTTCTTCTTTTGTGGTTCTAATGGAGAATAACCATAGTTTGCACTCGTATAACAAAAAATCATTTAAAATTATTTTTTAAATACACCTGCATAAAATCTGGACATCGTTTCCCAAGATGACCATTGACACCCAGAAAAGATTTTAAGAGAAAAAAAGGTTTTTGACGGTGCCTAGTGGTCTATTCGTGCTAATTTTTAAGGTTGTTGCCCTTAAAATGTGACCAGGGGTGCCCAGGCGGATCCGTACCCTACTTGGATGGTAGGGCCATTTGTAGGTCTTTTTTGTCCGATGACATTGTAAATGCTTCAATATATACTTACGTTACTAAAAGTTTATGACTGAAAAAGATGAACAAAAAATCTTCGATGATTAGAAAAGTTTTCAAGCGCCCTTTTTTTGCACAATGTTAGGAAATCTTAAAAGTGTCTTTGAAATTCAATCGGCCTCTTATTCTTTCTGGAATCAGTGCTGTAGGTCGTTTGTAAGCCTTACTGAATATTCAGAAGCTAGGAAAATTTATATTATGAGAACTTACGGAAATGAATATCAGTCACTTGCCTCATGTCAATTTTTTCGTCTTTTTATATTAAGGGATCAAATAAACATGCACAGAGTGTAGATTTCTCAATTGAGTTTGAGACAAATAGGCCAATCTGAAAGTGAAACTCACAAAAACGCCATATCTATTTTTCAAATTAGGTGATTTGGTCTTGATGTACCTACAAATTATCATCTTTCACCGTTAAATAACTGCATAATGTCATGAAATATTGAATATCCATTGTAGAGTACTTGTATTACATATTGGTTGACTCTGAGCCCTTCAGTAGTATCATTTGTATCATTACTGACGATTTTGTAGTCATGACTAGAAAACCAAATCTGATTCAAAATTAAGATTGCCAATTTAGATGGGTTCAGTGTGGGAAATATTTAGATGTTTCTTTTTTTATTTTATTTTCACGTCTTATAGTATAGTTTTGCAAATTGAGGTGGGTTTTTCTTTTTCAGTTTTTCGAATTTGAGAGTGACTTCCAGAACTGAAAAATTACAAAATCACATCTAAATTGGCATCCCTACTTAAAATACAAAAAAAATACTACAATATGCTGTAAAAGTTTTTTTTCCCCCTGAGGATTCAAATATTGGGTCTCTTTTCTATAATTATACATAGCATGTCGCAAAATTTGCTAATGGTATATTTACTTCACAGTACAACTCTAATTTGACTTACTTGGCCCAGGAAGAGGAAGTCATTCATATCTATGTTAGTCACTGATGATGAAAATACATTAATCAAGAAAATCCAAAACAAAAAAATCGTGGCTGGATCCACATTTATCAAGATCTAATGACAAAAAAGGTTGGTGGGATTCAAACGGAATCCATCATTTCGAATTGCTAGGACCTTGGCAGACTGTTACTTCATATCGACACACTGAGCAACTGGTTCGTTTCAATTGTGCGTTTGAACAGGAAGAGCATTTCTCTAAGCAAAGAAATCAATCGGTAATTTTGCTGCATTACAAATGTGACGCAGCAAACTATCACAAATCAGCAGAATTATTCTTCATACCTATCACCTTCAAACTACGGCCATCCATTACAATTTGGTAGGGGTTAAGGGCGTCGAGGGTGAATGTACTAATTACGCAAGTATCGTTTGTTGATCCACCATCCACCAAAAAACATTTCGGTCTCAAAAGATATGAATATTGTACCATAAACCTTTCGATAAACACACACTTTACCATTGTTCATCTACAATAAATGAATAACCACAGTAAAGCGCAGTAAATGGTATTTTTTTACTCCATCAGACAGTCTTTATCCAGTCAGCGATTTCCTTGGGTAGAAACCGAAATTGTTATTCTATGATGTAATTCACAATTCAACTAAAAGGTGATGTAAATTCATACGAAGCATTGGGGGAAATACTTTCATCACTGAATGATAATTAGATCATAAGATTATAAGATCAATTTTAATGAATAAAAGATTTTGTTATATTATTGATGGAAATAAATATTCTTGGGGAAAAGTACTGTTTCACCGACCTACTTGATTTTGAGTGATATAGTCCCTATGGTCGATGGAGCTTATACATCAACCTAAAGATTTAATATTCATTGACTAACGTTAACTAAGTTTAGGTTTCAAATTCCACGTGTAGAAATTTATAGATCTGTCTTTGTGAGTTGCTTTATCGTAATGTGATGGATCTGCTTTGTGGCTGATATAGTTGTGCATTCCTCATTGATGCCAGCGAAGATTGAATTCAAAGCACAAGCATATTAGTCCACATGACTAACTCGATACTGATCTTCTACTGGCGGAGGGCTATGGTGGTGTTGCACCTTGTGAGGGATGAACTCACTCCACAAACTAATGGGCCTATATGACTAGCTTGTCAGAAATTGTACTCCAGATTAGAAAATTTACTATACTCTAGTATATGGCAACAGTGGTGCAGCTCGTCGCAGATATTGATCTCACCACACAAGCACATTGGTCTGCGAGATTGGGTTGTTAACCATCACGCTAAGCTGTGCATTTGTTGAATCATCTGTATATTATAACAAATCTGTCTGCTTCAGGGTCAAACTTCGCTCTGAATGAAACTGTTACAGCCACTAAGCCAAACACTAAAAAATAAGAAAAATGTTTTCCAACCTCACTGAGGGGAGTGTGTGTGCAAAATCTTAAGCTTCTGCTTTGGGCTGGTTAGGTCTGGGAAGAAAAGAAAGAAAAAAATCAATGTGAAAATTTATTTCAAAGAAATAGAAAGTAATAAGTTCCCATGAAAAGAATCTGTTTAGCGAGACCAGATAATTCTATTTAGCATCCATAGCTTTCAATCTTATCTTTATTCATTCATTTCTCTCTTCCTCCTACTCTCTCTCTCTTTGTCTCTCTCTTTGTCTCTCTCTCTCTCCTAATCTCTCTCTGTCTCTCTCTCTTTTCTCCTTAACTTTCTCTTTCTCTTTGTTTCCCTCTTTCTTCCTGTCTATCTTTTGTTGATCGATGTCGTAGGAACAGATTATGTGTCTCATTTCCGTCTGTCTGTCTGTCTGTCTGTCTGTCTGTCTCTCTCTCTCTCTCTCTCTCTCTATATATATATATATATATATATATATATATATATATATATATATATATATATATATATATATATTGTCTCTCTATGTCCATCATTCTAAACCCTAACCAAAAGTCTGTTGTTAGGTGAGCTAAATAAAGTCAACAGTGGAACCCTTAACGATAATATGATCAAAAATGCTTGGAATGCTATATAAAAATGACTGGAATTTAACAGATGCGCTATTAGCAAGAAAGTATTTGATGCAACTTGTTCTTAGGAAATAATCCATTTCACCAAATATCGATCAGTTGCCACGATCAGTTCAAACATTTTGACATGGATTTGCACTCTTTTAACCTGTGAACATCTGTGACCACACCCTTAGGCGCCGGTAGCCTTGTTACATACAAAAAAAGAGAAAAAAACGAAGAGACTGTATTCTTCCCGTGATTCACTATGACTAATTTCAGAAAAACCCGGTTCAATATAACTCTGTTCCTTCCCTGCCTCTTTTTAATCGGATTATTCTAAGTACCTATCGCTATACCGGATATACATTTTGATACAAAATTTCAATTTCCGGATCCGGTTGATAGAAACTCCCCAAAAACCAATGAGAAAAGACATGAAATAAACCAAACATTTTCATTCGTTGATTTATCTTTGGTCACACAGCGCATGTCCGCTTGGAAAGTAAGTTCGGGATCACCACTTCCTCTGATGACAAAATGCAAGTTTTATCCTCATCACAATACCCTCGAATGGAGAAAGAGTTAGTTAGGACCCATACCGTCTAAAAACCTGTTCTTGAAATATTTCCAGGAATTAGTTCTCTTGCTCTCTGGAAAGTTATTTTACCTGCACGATAAGTTATACCCGGCAAAAAAAATATCTTAATACACGGAATTTATTGGCATCATTTATTGACATCTTCAGTGGTAAGTAATTATTTTAGTTTGCTTTAATCAATTCTTTGTTGTGATAAATATCGGATTCAATGTGTTGAATAGAAGGTCGTTCTTCAGAGTATGATACTAAAGTACCCATGAGTTTGTTCATGGTATGCCTAGGTATGAAAATCTCAAGAACTGTTCTTTCTGAGGAAAAAAAGAACTTATGTGAATCGTTTGAAACAGCCATTCCTGGCACTTGAACGAATTTTCCACTTATATATAGCTTGGTTGGTAATTGTTTGAAATAGGTACATTAAAAGTTTCTGTTTTATTTTGAAAGGGAGAAAAAAATCCCAGCAGACACGATAACCTGCTGCTGATGTTAAACTGTCAAAGAACAAATGCAAGCAAAAAAAAACTCTGGGCATTTGAAAGAGTATTCTATTAGATTTAACCCCAAAGGATGTAATGTAGGGTTTTTGTTTACGGTTTATGTTAGTATTAGGGTTAGTGTTTTGGGTTAGTGTTCGAGTCATATATCTTTCCAATGTTATTAATTACAACTTTAAAAACTAACCCTAAACATTTTACTTTAAACACTTCAATTTAACCTTATTTTACATTTTCACCTTTCGTCTTTTATTGATGACTGATTTCAGCCGTTCTCCTTTAGTATATATCTTTGTTTCATCCCATATCCACTGCATATTTGTACCCTGTTCCTCTTTCATTTAATTTATCAAATGTGACAGACAGACAAGTTGCTCATTAAAATATTAAAAAATTACATTTATTTCAGTGGATTTCATTAAACGTTTTATATCAGATCTATATGTAAGACTGATAGTACAAACATAGGGTTCAGTTGTTTTGCTTCATAAAACATAATTCTTTCGACCATTTTTGATTTTTGACTCGTATTCTTTCCATCGCAACTACTCAGGTGTAAATGCATGCCAGGAAGTATTCTTTCCCCACGTGCGTGTGCGTGAGTATGTGTGTGTGTGTGTGTGTGTGTGTGTGTGTGTGCACTAAATTTCAGGTTTTTCCGTCTCTTTTTCCCCTTCTCTTTCTATCCGTCATTCTAAACTTTCCACTTTTTAATTTTAACGTCTGAATTTGTCATTGTTGTATAGTTTAAAAGAATAACGTCAACTCAGTAATTATCAGATGAAATGTTCCAGTATAGTAGCTGAAAGCCTTCCCTACCCACGGGTTGTTCAGCTACTTTTATGTAATATATCATTTTTGCTCACGGTATACCTCCCAAGAACTGTTTTTTTTCTAAGAAAAAATCTATAGGAATCGCTTGAAGCACCCATTCCTGGCACTTGAACGAATCTCCCACTCAAATACAATAGCTTGATCGGTAATTGTTTGAAATAGTTATATTGAGACATTTATGCTTCTTTTTGCAAGGGAGAAAACATGCCCTACCCACGGGTTGTCCGCTTCTTTTATGTTGTGTATCATTTTGAGTTTTACTTATGTATGTGCATATCTATCAACTCAAGATATTCATTATCCAAGTGGCAAAATATCAACTTCAATCGTATGTTGCATCACGGTTTTTAAAAATTAAATTTTGATTTTATACATAATTCTAATTCAATTTTCTTCAGATGAAAGGTGGTACTTTTTATTGATAGGACTTTTTGTTCAACAGATTCTCGGACGACATCGTTTTTATATTTTTTTCTAATTCAAAAAGTTCAGTTTAGAATCAGAGCGTAAATGGTATTAAAAAAAGCATAAATACAAAAAGCTGCACGACAAGATATTAATTTTTCCATCGTCCAAACATTGTTTAATGTTTGTGTGAATAAACACGGCTTGATTTCTATTTTATTCTTCTTAGACGAAGTATTGCAAATCATTATTATTAATTTTTTGCTACAGCTTACTTTCATCTTAATTGTTGTTGCGTTTTATCGCAACTAAACTCAGCCTGGGTACTTTTCAACAGCGAGTGATTAAACGAAAAGCGTGGATCGGAACAAACATGAAGTTTCAGGTGAAAATCGAACTTACGATCCTCTATACCGGTGGATGGCTTGCTTAGCGATAAAGGGCAACAAAATCAAGATGAGGGCGAATAGTATAGAAAAAATTAATGATAATGAAAACAGTTTTCTTCCTCTCCTGCGCTGTCCGCTTCCTCTCTTTTCCCCCTCTTTCTATAGTAGTTAAAACAGCAGACAGCAAACAGAAATATGAACATTCAGACAAACACTAGGCATTCTTTAGTGAGTAGTTTTCGTTACATATACATACATTACCTCCATTATGATAGGGATTGTCTTGATTTATTCTTATCTGGTGGAGAATTGCCAGCCACTATTAGTTTTTTTTAACTTATATTTACCTCAAACTCTATTTTAGTTTGCTTTTATCGCTTCTACACAGACCTCCTGTCTACGAAAACTAATGAACAGCATAAATCAGAATTGAAGCAACTAAAAGTAAGATGAAAGGGATTCTTGTTGAACATAAGTAATATGACCAATACTTCAACAGAAAAGAAAGAAATCACATTATATCTATACCTCGTATAAATGAATCTCCATTGACCACGCATGCATCAGAGCAGATTTTTCAAAAAAAGATTATCCCCCCACCCTCGATAAAAATTCTTCTGTCGAAAATTATCTTCAAAAATATATCAGTACGAGAATTGGGAAAAGTTGATCCAAAATGACCAAAATGTTCAGGCTTATAGATAAAAATAAAAAGTGAATCTGTGTCTCTGGACACTGGTGGTCAGTGCCCAGAGATACAGATTCAAGGAGACTCAGCGACAGATGGATCTTTAGCTCACTCGGCTGGTTGGTCAGGCAGGCTATTTGTGGGGCTACGGTGATTCGCTGCTATTACTACTTATGTTATTTTCGAACTTGGAGCTTTATCATCAACTTGGTATCTTGCATGTTATCTGAAACCTTTCATCTGCCTGGCTTTATGGTAATCCAATATCTCACCGGTAATTCGATAATAACGTTTGTCTTCGGGGCTCTTAGGGAAAATCTCCGAATGGACAGATTTCTCTTGAACGTATTTTACAGAGCAGGTTAGCCTAGCGGTTGACGACATGGAGGATGGCGAGTCAAGTTCAAACTCCAAACCGGGTAGTTCGTGTTTACTTCGCAATATTGCTCCAAGAAAAGGCATGAATCTATCTCTCCCCTGGCTATGGGTAAGATGGCGCAGGATGAAGTGAGAGACGCCTTTTAGGGTCCATGTACCCATAAGTCTATTACACATATCGCAAACGGACCGAGTAAGTAATAATGTGATGCAGGGGTGGTTGAGGCTGTAGCCAGCGTAAGGTCATGGAAGGAATAGTATGCGTACACGAATCGAAACACATTTAAAAACTGCCCATTACATATACACATATTCCTACAAACACAGACGCACATACAAGAACACGAAACACACACACACATACACCACAGATACACTCACTCATACGAATATTTACATATATATATATGTGTGTGTGTGTGTATGTCAGTGACATATATACATATATCATGTAGCTTAATGAGAAGAGCATTCATTTTACACAGCAAATATCTATTTTTCAACATAATCCCCTTCCTTGTCAACGCACTTAATTCAGTGGTGAAGTTTTACCATTTTGATCAAATACCATACAAGATTTCAAATCAAATCAAAAACTACTCATCAGGTTCCGAACTCATCGATACATCCTTATATATATATATATATATATATATATATATATATATATTATGTTTTTAATTGCTACTTCATGTGTTGTGATAACGCTCAATATTCTAGAATA
>OY735209.1:8438313-8458313 GCA_963457665.1 Thysanoteuthis rhombus
ATATACCATCGGATATTTCCTCTAATTTCTGAGAATTTTGCACTACACGTTCTTTCCGTTCCAGAGTCAGCCTGTATATTTCCAGGAGCGCTAAAACCTGCGATCTTCATTTGGTGCGTGACCCTAATGAATGAATAATAATGTAATCAATATGCCTTTCCGTAATGCCTTTTTTTTTTTTTTGCGACCAAAACACAGCTTTTCTTTTTCTTATGTTTTGTTTTCTTAGTCCTAGCGAGTGCAAGACTTTGTGCCATATCAGAGGGAAGCTATTATATCGCTTGTTCGATTGTAGTCAGTTAAAAGCTTTTTTACGCTGACGGCTATATTACATCTTCTGCCGGCCCCCATAACCGTCGGTGCCTCAACCCCTATGCCGATTGATATTTCTGCGGGTTGCTCAATAAAGATCTTTGGCCTAACACCAAAGACTAACTATAATGAATAAATTAGATAGACAAGCGGGGAATTATCGATATTATGTTAAAGGCCACTCTCTATATGCATTAGGTGATATTTCAGTCTTGGGGAAAAAAACAACTTTTACACCTAGCTGAACTCAGATACAGTGGTATGTATTTTTCATGGTGAAGCACTCTCATAACAAAATTTCAATTAGCGAGAGGGGGGCATCTTGCCAAAAATTCCCAAAAAATGTCTTAGCCAAATATTTTCAGGTCGCAAAAAAAAAATACGAAATTTCATTGAATTATCCAGAATTATCTAGATCTCATCTATAATTATCTATATTTATATTTGGTATCTAAACGTTCTTCTTTTCAGATAGACTAACGGACAGACATCGGTGAATAATAAGATAATTTATTTGTTACATTATCTACATATGAACAATCGTGTCCATCGAAGATTGTGAAGGGTTTCATCTTTCTTTTATATCTACGTGTGTTTTTTGATTGTTTGTGTGTTCCAGATCTCCTGCCCATACTGTCTTGTCTACAGGCTTGAAAATTAGCGTCGGTACTCCATTGGACCCCTTTCAAAAAAATCTGTTATTCTAATATTGGGAAGCGTCAATCTGACGAGTTTATCAATAACATCTAGATTCTACGGACCCTAGATGTTTTTAGATGTTCTTTTACTCTATTTTAGATGTTTTCCAGCGAAAAAACCTATGATGTCATGAATAGAATTTTTTCTTGCCATATCTATTTTTCAATGTAATTCCTTAAGATGACTTCAACTTTTGACGCTACGGTTGATCAATTATTGACTGTGATGGCAAGTTTTACTTGTATCTATACATTATTTCAAAAGTAATTCGTGAATAACGTACATTATTCACCAGGTATTTAGGAGTAAGACATCTTAATTTAGATCAAATTACTGAAATTCCATTGGTTTAATTATTCACCTGGCAAATTTTCATCTGATGAAACGTTTGGTGGAATGGATTGTCTTTGTTAGATGTATCACAGAATTATCATTCTTGCAACTTGGCGCCAATAATCGGAATCGAGTCAATCTTCACTTTTTGATAATCTGAAAGATTTCGGCTGATGATGGGGAATGTTATGTAAACGGTTAATCAATCTTTATTGAAGACATACCTGCAAATTAGGATATTTAATCGTATAATTGGTTGCGCGGATGTCTTGTCCGACTCTCATTATAACCTAAAATTTATAATGGATTGGTCTATGCTAAATTGAATAACATAGCTGATGACAGGGTCGTAAAATGTGAGATCTATAGTGACATAAAATGAAGATTACAACAATGGAATTTCCAAGACTTTATGTCTGATCACTCCCTGAAACTTGAGTTGGGACTTTAAAAAACCCACCAAGTAAAATAGCTCAAAGCATCTTAGTGTAAATCCATGCATAAATTCAAGAGTCATTTTTGACGGGTATATGCTAGTTCTGTGTATGTATGCGAACCTGGCGTATATTAGAAATCGTCAACTAAAGCTACCATTAAAATTGTCAACACAGGTTTCTTCGGTTTTTAAGTGACTCCAACTGCCATGCATGTAAGCATTCTCTCCTCGTCAGTCTTTTTTTTTAGTGGGATCGGGCTCGATTTACAATGTAATTGTGAGCTAAATCGGTCCCTTACTTTGTATCCGGCAGCTTTGACACTTTTAGGATCTAAGAACGATATATATAAAAACGATTTCAGAGTAACCTCCGTGAGTGAGCCCTGTTTCAAAAAATAGATATGTGGCATAAAACAAAAAAAATATTATTAAAAATATACAAGACACGTAAAACCGGATATAAAATGACAAACTACATGCATGACATAAACTATTAAATGAAGGGATCCACACTGCTGGGATGCCATGTTAATATATCTGTTTTGAACGGTTAAATGGTAAACGACTTATGATTCCAGCAAGAAACAATTTATACATTGTTCCATAATAACAAAGTATATGAGAAACAGGGAAAAACACCGAAGAAAATTATATAAACTCCATTGTTGGATATTGGAAAATGAGTGACTGAAGTGATACAAAAAATCTATTTAAAAGTTTTTGGGGGGATTTAGCGTTCAAAGCTGTGAAACTTTCTAGATTATATATATATATATATATATATATATATATATATATATACATATATAATTTGAACCATAGAGAGTGAGACAGATTCAGGAATAAAGGGTATGGAGGTTATGTTTATTTACTTGTGACTGTTTTTATTAATGGTCTACACATGTTTCGGCAGGTATTCCCATCTTCAGTAGTGAGTGCTGTTTGTGCGCTAGTGTGCACTTTCAGAAGTTATGAGTTTGGTGTGGAACAATAGTCCACCATCAGGAGCTTTGCTTTGTGAGCAACAAAATGGTATCCCATCTGCTAGAGGCATCCAGACGTGTGAGAGGAAGTTCAACCAGTTATATATATATATATATATATATATATATATATATATATATATATATATAATCAAATAATTGTGTCATCGACGGACAGCTGTTTCGATGTATTACAACTCTTTAGTGCGGCTATAGACAATCCATTATCCCATCCAGCACTACGAGGTAGGATCGAAACCTCCGCTCCAGACCCAGAGGCTGGCATCTTATCTCTGCCCTACGCAGAACTGGACAATCAGTAAGGTTGAAATTAAGTGATATATCCACTCACGCACCAGAGTGGAAGCTTCAGTCTAACCGTTTTCAAAATCATTTCGGTTGATGACAAAGAACCTGTTTAATCCATGTTACATCAGCGGCAAATTCTGTATTGTGTGATGTATCAATATTCTGCTTCCTTTGGGGAATTTATCAAATGCTTTGATCGTCCAATTATCGATTGATCAATCGATTGGGTCATCGATCCCTTTGCCTTTATCCACATCTTTCATCGTTTCTATGTTTTTATTACCAAAACGAATGTCTGAATCAATTCCTTTCTATCACTATCTATCTATCTATCTATTTATCTATCTATGGGTCAATCTAATTATCAATTTATCTATCTATTTATCTAATTATCAATCTATCTATCTATCTACCTAATTATTTATCTATTCATCTATCTATTAGTATACATGCATACATACTGCTGGATATTTATCAAACTTTGCTTAGTCAGGCATGAGATGAGTTGGAAGTGGAAGGAACGGTCGAAAGGCTAAATGACACATTGATCATGCATTTAACAAGGGTTTCAAAGTATAACTTATCTATGATTATATATATATATATATATATATATATATATATATATATATATATATATATATACAAACATATCCACTGATGGTTTGCAAGATAGATATATTGATAGACATGGATAAATGAGATAGATACGTGCAGATGAGATAGATAGGTAGATATGAGCAGTTAAGATAGGTAGATAAATAGATAGATATAAGCATATATATATATATATATATATATATATATATATTTATATATATATGAACAGAAGAGATAGATAGACTGATAAATAGGTAGATACATAGATAGATATGAACAGATGAGTTGGATAGAATGAGTTTGATCATTTTGGTTTCATAGTTCTGCTTTCACATAGATATCGTGACTTCAGACTTGAATGACACCGTATTGCTAATCCCTTAAGCCAGGAGAACCTTGTTACTTGAAAAGAAACATCATAGTCAATCCTTTGATCAAAAGATAGGTAGGAACAGATTAAGATATCTCTATATCAATTAGGCTGGCACGGCACCTAAAAAGCGACAATGGGATTCGCTGTGTATAACTGACCTAATAAGTAAATTTTTTATTGCTTGCCACCCTTCTCACTCTCCCCCTCTCTCTCTCCCCTCTCTCCCCCTCTCTCTCTCTCTCTCTCTTTCTTTCTTTGGGTTTCTCTTCCTCTTGTTTGTCCCTTCACCCTCTCTCTTTTTCTACATCTCTCTCTTACTCACAGAGACACATACTCATTGGTTCTTTTCTTCTTTGTATCCTATTGTTCTATGTGCAAAGACTGTTAAAGCTCACAATGACATTTACTAATAGACTCACATTAATTCACTGAGGCAAAAAATATATTTACATTTTTAACAAAAGCGTATAAATACGTATGAATACTAAGCCATGGTCATACTTAATTTATATTTCCAGTAAGACTATATATAAGTAAGGAGTCTTCAGGGGTGCACGTTGTTGGCAGGGTAAGAAAAATAAGATGCGTGTGCTCATAATTCCAAATTCCACACCAAAAAAAACACAGTTTCCATATTGGCCGAGAGCTAACGGCCATTAAAATTTTTCAAGTACCAACTGTTTCGTTTCAGTCCTTTTTAAGAGTGCACCTTGAAATGTCTTGAGTTTGATAAATGGTAAACAAGAGCTATATTGCAAAGGTACTTTATTTTCTCTAAAATTGGAGGTCGTGTAACCATTGACGTATATTGACCTCAATAATAATCTAGTTCGCATAAGTTTTATATCATCGAAAGACAAGTCAATAACAAATATTTTCGTGCTTAAAACATATTTCTGCAATGAATATATAGTCTGAATGACCTTTCACTTTTGCCTTACCCCATAATTTTGAAGAAGCAGTGGATGTCACAAAATGGTGGAAAAGTTTTAATACCACCCACACACGCCCTAGGTCAACTTTGAGACTACCCATTTCAAATGCCTAAAGCTACACACTTTTTGAAATAAGAGAAACAAAATGTCTCGTACTTTTTAATTAAATTGCCCCCAGCTCTTTGACTATCCTGAATATCTCTTACTATTTGTTTTTTGGGGCTCTAATGCTGTACAAGTGCTATAATTTAACTGTCAGCTTCAAGCTGTTTGTATTCTTCATTTTAATACTGTTCATTCGAGAACACAACCCAAGGAATAGGATAGAACTATTAAATTGATCATGAAGTCTGATAATTGATATTTTAGATGATCGTGACCATTTTTTAAAGTTCCATAATCTATACCAGTATTCTAAGATTTTGCATGTCTCAGAAACGCAATACACGCTGTAATATAGTGAATAATTAAATTCATTCTACTTTGTAAAAAACAGTAATAATCTGTAGTAACGCTGAGAAAATAATCCCCAAATTATATGAACTCAGTAGCAATAGCCGGATGGATTATTCCATTAACAACTGAAGAGTTCCACCGGAAACCCATTATAGTTTCTACTACTACGAGACACTGACTTGGTACGCACGGCCATCTTGGTGAGTGGTTTCAAATGTAAGGCTCTCCGTGTCTTACTGTTATCTTAATCTTGTCTTACTATTCGCCGCTGGATTTGACCACTACAAGTGAACTCTATTCGACTGTGAATTCAACCACTTGTATATATTGGAGCACAGTTATGTCTGGGCTTAGGTTATTAATGTGTTCTGATACTTATACTTATCTATCTAACCAAGACTTCGCCCACCCCTGAATATCCGCAGTAGAAACTTGAAGATTGATGCACACTCACACACACACACACACACACACACACACACACACTCATCCCCAATGAATGCAGATAACTGCTGCATTTTTTTCTTTTCGACCCCCACCCTGTCAGAATAAGTTTCTAGGGCTGGGGGTTCCATTTGCACTGTAAGTTTATGCTGATCCCCTACTTTGTGTCCGGCAGCATTAACAGTTTTGAACGATTCAGACTTTTTTTATGATCACTGCTCAACAAAATGCGAGAGACGTAACATTTCATTGATCACCTACATTATTTTTTCTCCTATCGATTACCCTCAACACAGACAGCTGCTTGAAGATATCGGTCACAAATTTGTTTCTATATAGTGTCTGACCAGACCCACTTTTTTTGTTTTTGTAAATAATGAATTTATAGTCCAAACCATACAGGTAGCATTGTCATCAAGGTAACTTGATTTTACCACCACCACTGCTTCATTTGCGATGCTAGAAGAACTATGTATGAGTAGCGGTGATTCATAATTCCCTTAGGAATGCTACTTTCCCTCTTGAAGTAATGAGTGCTTTGTTTCACAATTGACCTTGTCTCATTTATATTCGCTTTCACTCCAACTTTATGAGTTTTTGATTCAAACCGAAAATAGAGCACAACAGCTTCCCATCATTAGAAAATTATACTTATTAGATTTCCCCTGGATAATTGCCTGGTCTGTGCCTACTTTGATGGACGGTCTTGGTACCTTTTTAAATCACCACGAAATCATTTTGACTCTTGCTGCTTGTTGAAAAGTACCTCCTTTTAAAGAGACATTAAATATGGTGGTAACCCTGACACAGCATGGCTCACTCAGAGAGAAAATTAATGGTATACACATTAAAAAATGAAAACTGATGGGACAATATATTCAAGTAACTTTTGAAATCCACTTGTCTTTCTCCACATACCCCTCAGTGTACAGCTGTTGTCGTTTCTAAATCCAAGATTAGTGTCCAATGGAGTGTTCTTTCCATTGGGAAGAAATATAATAAACGAAAAGTATGTTACCAGCTCTCCGTTTTCTATAACGACCGTGTCAAGAGGAGCTACAGTCACACACACACACACACACACATATATATATATATATATATATATATATATATATATATATATATATGTATATATATATATATCAATGGGCTATCATCATCATCAGTCCTTTAAGGTCCGTCGTTGACCTTCCCCAGGATTCGCCACACATATCCATCGCATAGCCAAACTTTCTAAATTTGTCTTGTTCGTCTCTTCATCTTGTATTTGCCGGCTTTGGTTTTGCATGTTATCGCTGGAGATCTATGTTGTGAGTCGTGATGTTCAGCAGTTGTCTGTCATTTTTGCAACATGACCAGCCCATTGCCGTTTGAATTTTTTTAGTGGATTCTATGATGTCTCGGACTCCTTGTGGTTTCTCTATGTGAGGTTGAGCATGATTTTCTCATGCGTCTGTTGCATGATTCTTAGTTTGAGGGTCTGTCTCTTGGTTGGGTTCCATGTTTAAGCTCCATAGGTTTCATGGAGATTCGTTGTCCTAAGTAGATGCGGTGGTCTACTTTTTCCATCTTACGTCTTCGATTTTGACAGTTGTGTTCTCATTTCCGACGTGATTGTTCCACACGACCATTGTTTACCTGAATTTCATGTATAGGTCGACCTCCTTACTTCCTTCATTTAGTTCATCTAGCATTGATTGGAGGTCTTGTAACACTTTGGGTTTGTTTTTGGTTTTTGGTTTTTGGTTTTTAGTTCAAGTTTAATATAAATAAGTTTCGAATACCATTAAAACGCCCATAAGTCAAAATTGGCTGTTCAATGCCGATTTTCTAGTATAGGATAAATATTGCTACAAATTGCCAACATTCCTGCTATCTAACGAAGGCTGTACATGACTAACTTAATTCACCAACTATTGCCTTAATTTGTGGCATATTACAATTTTCAGTATTTAAGGACAACGTCTCTCGACTAAATATCTATAATTTGATGTTTTTCCAATATTTTTCACGTACAAGCCTGTTTCGGGTGATGGTTCTCTGAGATCAGCCAATTAGGTTTTCAAGTTCTCAAATTGCATACATATATACCCAAGCAGGTTTAGTTTCCTGAAATAAAAGCTGATGGGCAATACCAGCCACAGATTTGTTCCAGTAACCTTCGAGTTGTCAGAAAGTACTAAACAAGCATAATTTTGAATTAATGGAAGCAAGAATAAAATTTGGCAATTACGATGCCAATACTACTTATATAGTTCTCATAAGGGACGGATAGGTACCATAACTGGTTCACTATCTTAAACAATTGACCAGAGTTACATTATCCAATGTAATTGTGCTCTGAAAACATAAGACTGATTAGACGTTAACAAGAGTCAACAGAACGAAATTGGCAATTTTGAGGTCAATAGCACTATTGAAACATTGTAATCAACAACTTACTTAATAATAAAGTACATCTGAATGTATTTGAGAATGATTGCCTCGGGACTAGGGTGGGGGCGGGGTTCTTGCATAAATCACATCAAAATGGACGATAGAGGGAGTGACTTTAGAATATCAAATAAAATCACTGACATTACCAAGGAAAAAAGATTGACGAGGCTTGGTCCCGTGGTACGTTCAGACGACGCCCGTTATATCGACCGTTCATACAAGAACAAATTTATTAACAGAGGACCCAAAGGACAACCGCCAAACCGATGGAGTGACCGAATAATAGTTGGCGCAAAACAACCACTGGTAAAATTGAAAAGACTGGCAAAAGAGAGGGCGGAATGGAAGTTTTGTGTTCACAGATATGAGCAAAGGACCTTTGTGGGTTCATGCAGGTAATTATAATAATGATGATTGACTTTTCAATGTTGTCCTTCTCTCAAGGTAGACTGATTAGAGAATTTATGTTGAATCTCATCAGCTGGTCTTCCAGCAGGGAGATTGGACCTTTCCAATCAAACACCCATTTCCCTGATTGCTTACGGTATGACTTACTTGGGTAGGACGTCCTGAATATCGTCTAATGGTAGCCTGCTCCATATTTACTACTTTTCTTACGCACAAGATCGTCTACGCAAACTTCGACAGTCTTGTCATTTCTTCCCCCCCTCTCTCTCTCTCTCTCTCTCTCTCTCTCTCTCTCTCTCTCTCGAAACCAATATACAGTCCTCGAGATTCTTCGGTTAGACTTTCAGTCTCTTTAAATCAACACCCCAATCAATTCAGTTTCTGTTCGGTCAGTCTCACATCTTTTTTTTTTATTGAACTACATAAAAACGTTGGAAATTTACGCCTTTATTCCTTCATTTCTCACTTGCCATGAGATTTGTTTTTATCTTGCACTACAGCCAGAGGTCTGTTGAAATGGGAACAATTTGGTTTGTTGTATCTGACAGCCGTCTTGCAAAGATTTCCATGAACTCATTGGGTGAGTTGAAGTCGACCATTTCTTGAACCGTCGCGTTTTCTGGTTTTCTCCAAATGGACACATTATCTAGCAGTTTGACAATCCATCATGAAATCCAACTTGTACAGCTCTGGTCTTACTTTTAAATCTTGGTGATTTGAAGTTATAAGAAATATCTGCTCACGACGAAAGACCCTCTCCATATCTTCTCCTCCTTCTCATCCTTCTCCTCCTTCTCCCTCTCCTTCTCCTCCTTCTCCCTCTCCTTCTCCTCCTCCTCCTTCTCTTTCTCCTTTCTTCTTCTTCTCCTTCTCCTTCTCCTTCTTCTTCTGCTTCTCCTTTCATCCCCTTCTTCTTCTTCTTCCCCTTCTTCTTCTTCTTCTTCTTCTTCATCTTCTCCTTCTTCTTCTTCTTCTTCTTCTTCTTCATCTTCTACTTTTTCTTCTTATTATTATTATATGGTTTTCCACTATTCTTTCTTTCAATTTTTTCTTTAGAATCTGTGTCCATAGTAGCTCCATTTTCTTCGGTGCCTGAAGAATATCTTCCGGAATATTTGAGAGATCTGATTCCTTGGATGTAGCTAACATCAGATTATCTCGCGTGACACTCATAGATATGTATTGCAGCATCATGATTTGTCGGGAACTTGTCTCACAAGACTAGAATCCACTGCCGTACATCCATCATAAGCTTATCTGGTGTAAGATTAGTTAGAGTCAGTAAATTGTAGATAACAGACTCGAATAGGGGGAGAAAAAGACAGAATCATGAAAAAAAAAACAGAAAAAAAAAGAACCTTAGAGGAAAGATCATGTCCTGAAATATCTAAAATCATAATATATCACACTTTGAGGTCATATTTACTTGAATAAGCTAGTTATGTGTAGCATTTCTGAAATGACCAGACTTTTCAGTAATTTTCCGGGTTGTTTTTGTTTTTTTTGCAATTTTTACCATTTGCTACCAAAAGACGGCTCTGAACCGCGAATAATGGCTGTCTATACTTTGTGGGACCATATCCGCTTAGTTAGATAAAACTCAGCCAAAATAACTGTTGGCAGGAAATTCTAAATTTTGACCCCGTAAACCCCAATACTAATGTAAATATTTTCGTCAATGATTATTCATTACTTTTCTAACTGACATATATCATCAAGTTCTCATTTCCCATGATATATAACGCCCTCGTGCTGGATACATGAAAGCTTTGATCTTCCAATACTCGGGTTTTTTGGCAATATTACTCTCCAGTAATGCCATTTTGTAAATATCAAAACGATGGTCCAGATATTCAAATCAAGATAACATAGCCGCAACTTTGACCTAAAAAGCAATAATTCTTGTAATGAATTTTGATTAAATCAGGAAAGCAAATATGATGTGAGACGGGAGAGCATCTCTTGGACAGCTTAGACTGAAAGAGAGAGTTCTTCATTTCAGATGTTGCTACGGAAGAGAGGAACTATTCAGTAAGTAAAGTGAGTAAGGCCCTTATGCTGGTTACGGCTTCAGCCGTCCCTGTCTGGGCTCAACACATACCGTAGCAACTAACTCGGCCCGTTTGCTATACGTTGAATAGACTCACTCAAATCACCCGGCGCTATTTCGAGAGAAATGGATTCATTTCTTTCTCAATGACATTGAACGATAAGATGAGGATGATGATGATGATGATGAACAGTGTTTGAACCTAGCTAACCGGGTTCATTTTCTGTGCTGCTATCTGCTCGGACAACCTGTACCTCTAATTAACCCTGCGGGAAAAAAATTAAGACCAGATATATTAGATTGTCCCACATGAAATGGCTGTTTTTTTTCTTTCATTTCTGGCATTTGTCTTTATGCTTGTAATTTCGACCAATTCTGAAGCAGAAAATGTAGTTATACATTTCTAACTATTCATACGACGTTAGCTTTAATCTATACTTCCGGCTAATAATTCATCACATAAGTTTTGATAAGATAATCCATCAGTTTTAGAGACATTTTCCGCAAAGGAAATCAGACTATTCTTTTCGTAGGAGTTTGAACTCGGTAAAAGAAAAATAGTTCAAGTTCTGAAAAGCATCAATTTCGCATTTTGAATGGGAACTTGCTCAAAAAGATTGGCGCGATGTTTGTTCCATAAATCTCGTTCCAGAGATATGAGCCTGGATAATGACCCATGATTATACCTTCAGTCAGTTGCTGATGATGAGAATTCGAAGGATGTTGTGGAAACTGATACCAAGAAAATTATCTGAAATCCTGCTCAAAGTTTACGGATTTTCATAACAACTGTACAGTGTCATCTGGCATAGTTTTAATTCCAAAAGTTCTTTCCTTTACCACTGGAGCTGAGCCTGCAGATGCACGAAAGAGAAAGACAGCGAGAAGGGGGAGGAGAACAAATAGGAGTTGGCGGAACTAAGAACGGCCGATAAGCATCCAATCGAATTGCACAAATAATTGCACATGACATAAGCGTCATCGCTAGACCTTGACAAGTGAATGGCCAATTTTTTCGGCTACATTTGAAGCGATGGCCACTTCCGTTCGTTAAGTTGCATTCTCTGCCTTTCTTAGAAACATCCTTCGATTCAATAATCAATATAATTCAATTTGTTCTTCTTTCTTTGTCACCAAAATCGCATGATATTAGTTTCTCAAGGATTATTATACGCTTTAATAACATTCTATATACTTGATTTTCGTGTTTGCGTGTTCAAGAATATATCATCATCATCATCATCATCATCGGTCGTTATAAGTCCACTGCCTTCCCAATCTCCTTCTAAGACGACTGCATCCATGCTGACCTCTGCTCCGTCTCACCGGCAAATCTTAACTCTCCTTGTTTTGTCAGGATCTTTTCCTACCGCGTTTAACCTTTTGCTCCATCTGTCATTTCTTCTCGCTAAGTGTCCAGCCCTTTTCCATTTTTTTTGCTTGAATATTTGTAAGATATCCTTCACTCTAGTCCTCCTTCCAGATCCACATTGATTCGTTTCTGTCTTTTAGAGTTTTCCCTGGCATTGCTCTTCCAGTTGCTCTCTGTACGATTCGAAGTTGGTCGTCAGTTCGTTGTTGTTAAAAGCCAGATTATGTTTATCTGTATATTATTTCTAAGTAGGCGAAACATTGCTTTGTAACCAAAGGTATTGTATTGAGGTACAACGAAAAAACGCCAACTTGGAGAATGCAATGTAAATCAGAGCTATATGCAACTTGATAATGATAGTGTGGGGCCAGCGTCCGCTCTGAATCCGATGATAACCATCAGTTTTCTATCTACATAATACTAAAATACCTATTCTGTTTATCTGCGACCTCTGGGGAGCCGGGACGGTGCATTGTAGCCAGAGGTATTGAATCAAGGTAACCCTGAAATGCACTGACCTAAAGAATGCTAAAAAAAATATCAGTATTATTTGCAACTTAATGGTGATAGTGTGGAGTCTGCATTCGTCCTCACTCTCACCTATGTATTAATGAACGATTTGTCAGGGGAAATAACTATTCAATGCTAAGTATTAGATCAATTTTACCTGGGGTCATTCCAGTTGCATCAGATTGCACTAGTTTTCTCTCATAGGGTGATCCATCGGTCCCAGGGTTGGCTATTATAAGTATATATATATATAAAGAGAGAGAAAGGGGAAGAGATAGAGAGAGAGGGAGAGAGTTGTCATACATTTTGGTGTACAAGTTAATTCATGGTAACCAAATGATGTTTGCACTTTCGGATGTTTTTCGAATATGTTGGATGAGACATTTAGATTTATTTGTGAGTGTTACACCAGTCATATGGTTCATCAGTGTCGTTTTCTCTCTCTCTCTCCAACTCTCTCTTTCTCTTCCTCTCTTTTTTCATATATGTGTAAATAAATTTCGACTGCACTATTTTTTATTAAAATTATTTTGAAATAAAGTAGTATAATCGATATTATACGTATATATATATATATATATATATATATATATATATATATATATATATATATATATATATATATATATATATATATTGAATATGTACATCCAAAAGGTATACAACATGTACGTGTATTTTATATATTTGTATACACCAATTATATGTATACTATAAATAATACAATCATATTATGGATATAACGTATATTTTATACATTTATCAGGCACAAACATGCATACACCAGAGAAAGATTTGCATTTCTTAATGTCAGCCTCGAACATGTAAACAGCAAAAAGTTCATGTGAATCGCTGCAAATATTTTCTCTGAAAAATATGCCCGCGAAATAATGGAAAAAAATAGATATAACACCTACTTTCTCTCGAGTTTTTTCTTTACTTTCCAAATGTCATTTTACCAATGCACACACCTGACTGATATATATAGAGAGAGAGATTGAGAGAGAGAGAGAGAGAGATTTTATACCTAAGCTTGAACCTGGACCTCTGGCACAAGTCGTGGATTTACAACAATGTCAGTCACATGGTCGACCATGAGTCAGCATTCTATCTCTAGGGAAACAGCCCTGACCAGTGCAGACATTGTTTACTTCAGATATTTTTGGTCTTATTGCCTTTCATTTTTCTCTCTATATCCTTTTCTCTATTTCCAGACGTTTTTCTAACATTAGAGAAACAAGTCTGATTAGTCACTCGAAAGAGACTGTCACTTCCTTTGGCAGAATATCATGCTGGAGGTGATCAACTATTTTTTTACAAAGGGATGGTCGATGAATAACTCATTTCTCTTGCTCTCTGTTGGGCAGTGATCACTAAAAATGGTCTGAATCTTAGGAAAACCTATGTAACATAAATAAAGGAATCATTTTAGCATATTCTTACACTGCGAATTGGATCCCAACTATTGGGGTGGGTAGCGGAAAAGAAAAAAGAGCTCTTTTTTTTTCATATAATAAAAAGTGAGTGTAAGAATTTTAAGCCCTCTAGCTTATTGGTGCAGTCTGTACATGTGATGCATACATAGTCAGCCAGCCTGCCGGACCAGCTTAAAAACTAGAGAAACCTATGTTAACAGTTTCGGTGAGAGATTTGGCTGACGGTTTCTTGTTTATTTAACTTCCCCCCCTTCCTTCAATATCACTTTCTCTTTCTATTCATCGTATGACTTTTCATCTCTCTCTCCCTCTCTCCCTCTCTCTCTCCCTCTCTCTCTCCCTCTTTCTCTCCTTCTCTCTCTCTCTCTCTTTCTCTCTATCTCTAACCTTCTCCCACTTCTATCTTCCTTGCCTTTAAGACAATTATTCAAGGATTGTTCTTCCTTCATTCCGTAAGACTCTCTCTCTCTCTCTCTCACTCACACACACACACACACACAACTGTCCAACCCTATCTCTTTCTGTCGCTCTTTTGTCCATCTACGCACTTTTCTGAATGTTTCTCAAAACCTCCCCTCACCTTTAACCACGAGTTTCTAACGAAATCTAATTTAATTAGAAACATCCCAGCAACCAGCATCACGAGTTCCTCTGCATATATCTCTCCATCTCCCTCCTTCACACTCTCCCCTCCTTCCATATACACACTTATATATATATATATATATATATATATATATATATATATATATATATATATATATATATAAATGCACGTATATCATCGACTTTGAATATAGATATATTTGAGACACTTTTCTGCCAAATGTCCAGCCATCTTGAAACTGCGCTGGTTTCGAAGTCAATCTGCCAGGAAGAAAAGTGCACCGGTTGAATTATTTATTATCAACCCAGCGAAAACTTATTGATGACAAACCTCATATATTGTCCATCCTCCAATATGACATATGATAGTAATTCTTTTTATTTTTTTTTCAATTCGGGTGGATGGATCGCACCGTGCAACGCGATTTTGATTATTCCTGGGTAGTGAGATTTATTCCCTGATTGTTTATCTGTAAAACATATAGAAATGTGTGAATCCTATTTACACGATATCGAGGCAGCGGGTTTCATTTATGCTAATGAAAACAACGGACAAACTTTGCTTAATCAACTTTCCTGTCAATTTGTATTGTCTTCTGACATATATATATGTGGCTTTGCTACATTGTTTAAGCCTATATTTCATATCATCCATTTACAATATGATGAGCCAGTCGACGAAACGACATCAATACTTGCCTTGCAATCAAACACTTTGGCATGAAGCCACTATTTTCTGCTTCCGGTCTGACGGTGAGAAATTTTGTTCGCTTGTCATTGAAAGTCTTCAAATGACAAATTAACTTGATCAATGTTTCTATTCTTTTAAAACAATAGACCTTCTTAGAAATAACCAACCAGTTTTCCAGTGACTCTGACTGGCAGGCTATCTATCTACTTTGCAAGCCATTAATGAGTGCACTCCTACCACGTTTATTATAGAGAGTAACTTTTCTCCTAAACCAAACATAGCAGGATTTTTATTATTGTAAGTTAAACATAACATTATCAAAACGGATTTCATCAGGTGATATTGATGACATTTAAACTCAGTTGCCAAAAATTTGAATCTGTTGCTATCAGAAAAGTGCAAGGGGTGTACTCATTTATGCGCACACAACAAAAGAGTTATAGTGTCAAAGATTTGAATATTCAATTCTTTCTTATCTGTCTACAAAAACCTATCAACTTTTCTTTAAAGTTCTCTTCCGAAATCAATGTTCCGTATGAGGTTCAATTTACAATTTGACTTGATGCCAATTTCGTGACCTTTTTGTGTCCGGCAGCGTTTGCACATCTTTTTTTTTTGTTTTTTTTTAATTCAGGTTTTTTTTCAGACCACTGCCCAACAAAAGGTGAGAGAAGTAACTTATTCATTTATGATCCCCTTTTCCAATTTTTTTCATTGATCATCCCTAGCAAGACATGCTGTCCAAAGACATTGGTCACCTTGTGGCTTCTGTTGAGTGACTAACCAGGCGAGTATTATTTATTTTCCCAGAAAAAGTACTGTAAACCATTCTATTGATTTTCAACTATTCTCCTTCATTTTAATCGTCCCTTGCTTTTTATCTCGAGTTAATTAAGACTGGCTACCATACATTTTATGAAATGAACTGATAGATAAAACAGGTCTGGCGAGTCACTCGTTAGAAACAGTCATGTGACCAATGTCTTTTAGCAGCAGGCCGTTTGGGGGACAAACAATTAAAAAAATTCGAATAAAGAGTGATGAATGAATTGGTTACTTCTCTTGTATTCCGTTGGGGCCGCTATAAGACCTTGCTTCTCGCCAACAATAACAGGCATGAACGCAGCCGGACACAAACTATGGATCAATTTAGCAAGAACTTGCATTTTAAATTGAATCCCCCCCCCCCGAAACCTATTTAGAGGATGAAAGTTTGTGAAAAAAAACAAAAAAAAATGGAAAAACCTATGCTGAAAGTTTTTGGTGACAGTTTTGGTTGATGGTTTCTGATAGATCGGAAATGGAGAGTAGGTTCAACGATTTGACCTTCTCCCGAGCCGTGATGAGAGCGATGGCAAAAGGGACTCGAGTTCGAATCTCACCGGAGCTTCTTTTTTTTTTAACCTCACTGTCGGAGATCGTTGACCTTATTTTTAAAAAGCAGCAAAAAAGGGGAAGATAGAAGTAAAAAAAAAAATACCAATAATGAACCAACAACCAACACCTATACATACCTTCTTGGTGATTTATTATTTTTTTTTTCTATCGTCAAAATCCTAGGGGAAATCGTCAGATATTTGAATTTAAGACTTATGAATTCAAGACATGAATAAAAGAGAGAGGAGGAAATGAAAGAATGATGCCATGACGTCATATAGTGTCAACTTGCGTTTGTGAGTTCCCGGTACCTTTTTATAAACAGAATTTCTGTTACTCTTTATATGGAGTTTGGACTTTATTTTCGTTTGTTGCAACAAAGGCAATGACAACACTAAAATCAGTGACGTCATGACAGCTTGAATAAGAGTTATGTACGCAGGAACTGATGATGAATTCACTCTTTCAACTCAGGTCAACCTGTTTTATGACAGGAACTACGAATAAAGGAGTTGGAATGGGATACGTAGTTTTAGAAAAAATATTCTATGAGGGAATGAATTCTGGTTGGTTCACCTTTTAGATTTCAATGAAGAAAGGAATTTGGCCCTAGAGCAGCCAAGCTTGTTCATTGTTCGTTATATCATTTGTGTCGTTACGTCATATTTGTTATCAGCGTACAAATGAACAAACACTTGAGGATGGTCAGAAAGTGCATCGGCTGAAAGTTTGCGATAAAAGCAAAAAAAAAGTTGTCTAGTTAGTCACTTTATAGAAACCATCATGTGACCAATATCTTTTGAGAAAATGCCGTGTTGGGGGTGATAAATTAGGATCAGAAATAAAAGCTGTGGTCAATGAATAAGTTACTCTCGTTTTTGTTGGATCACTTAAAAGTCTGAATTCAAAGAGAAAAAAACAAGGATAAACGCAAGCAGGCACAAATCAGGGTGGAATTTAGCATAAATGTACATTGTAAATTGACCAGCCAGAGAGAAAGTATTTTGCAGGAGGGCCAAAAAGCAAACAAAAAGCAAATGTTCAAATTTATATCCCTCTAGCTCAATTAGTGCGATCTGTACGCGTAGCACATACAATGCCAGCCAGCCAGACTAACATGAAAACTGAAGGATACTAGGTTGACAGTTATGGAGACAGTTTTGGTTTTGCTTTCTAATTCCAATGAGAAAGAATAATCGAATATTAGACATATCTTCAGACGGACAGATCACAAAAGGTGCTCAATCAATTGAGTAAATATATCTGATATGATCTCCTGTGACTTCTCAAAGAGACTCAGCCATGCAACACTTAGCCATAAATATTTGATTTAAAGTTGTGCAATCATTCGTCGGTTCTTGCCTGGATAACCAGAGTAGCAAATGTATTCTATTGGTGAATCAAGGATGGTTTCTTTCTCACAGGTAGAATAGTGTTAAGGAGTGACCGAAGTGTGTTGGGTTTGCACTTGCCTACCCGACCGACCGACCGACCAGTCATTCAGGCGTATGCTCACGCACGCACCCACATATGCGCGCACCCCCTCATATAATGATGTGTGTTCATACAGGCAAATTTCTGAACAATACACGTCAATTATTCATAGACAGTGAGGTTGGTAATGAAATATATACACGTGTGTTAGTGCATATATATATATATATATATATATATATATATGTGTGTGTGTGTGTGTTTGCATATATCTATTTGTACTTGTATATTTCTATGAGGGTGTGTGTGTGTGCGTGTGGGTGTATGTATGCGTTTGTGTGTTTGAGGCACCTGCCCAAGAATGAAAGCAAACTCAGATTGCTGAGAGACTGATAAAATAGTTCCGCTCCAGCTGGCCTCCTACCGGCCTTGGAAACCAGTCTTTAAAATAATATTCTGCACCCATATTGTTTCCAGGCTCCGGGGGCAGCCTTGTTGCAACATCAGCCAACAATCGTGCCCAACAGATTGTCACTTGATGACCCTCTTTCAGAGATACAGTATTGCCTATAAGTATGTATATCCTCACCATTTTTTCCTTAAGGTTAATTCTCTTCTAAACCAAACATACCAGGATTTCATTCTTTCTAGTTGGGCATTAAACAGTCAAGACAGATATTATTAGATATTGTTTACAACCAAATTCTACAGCATTGAAACTCTGCAACCAAAAATATGAAAATGAAGCAGTCGGAAAATAAGCTCACTCCATACGAAAAGTTTGATAATATTAATGTCTGGATTGATAGCCTTTATTTCCTATTACTATTTTATAGTTTCAACAAAATCGACTTCACTATTTATGCACAAACAGCCACTGAAATGTTTTTTTTCCTCTCCCGCAACATATGTTCTTTCGAACCTGTCTTGTAGAGGGTCGTCCTTCTACTTTTCGTTTCAGAACATTCCACAAATGTTGAATTGGATTTGAATCCAGCCACATGCTTGGCCAATTGAACAAACTTTCAAACTTTTTGCTCTAACAAAAACTCTTTCTTTGTTTTTTCCTGGGTGCTTTGTATCATTGTCATGCAGAAACACAACCCTTCATCCAAAGCGTCTGAGTGAAGACAACACGTTCTCTTTCAATATATTCAGCATTCATTATACCGTCGATGATTTGCAGCTCACCAGTGCCATTAGACCTCATACTACTCGAAAATATTATGTTTCCATCACCATGTTTGCATCCGTTTAGATTGTGTAATGATCCACTACGAATAATAAAATCTTGATAATTCTTGGAAAATCAACCTTTTTTACAAAAATAAATAGGAGCGAGTGAAATTATTCATGGACGATACTGTACATAGATAGGAAAATGTTATGATGTACAAATAAAATTGAATATATATATGTGTGTGTGTGTGTATGTGTGATTATAAATTGCGTTGTATTATATGAGAACTTATTTGAAATGATCTGTCATTACACAGTTAATGTATCATCGACTTAGACAACGTGAATAGAATAAACAATTCAAGAAAACCGTTCAGTCGAATCATATACATCCATTTCCGAATATATATATATATATATATATATATATATATATATATATATATATATATATATATATATATATATATATATATATATATATATATATATATATACTAACGATTGTGTAATGGAGAAGGTTCAGCAATGTAAGTGCGTTCTTGGATTTCTGTCTCGCTATAGAGATGCTGTTAGCTCATTGGTAAGAGCAGAGTCGCGTATAGACTGCTCCCTTCG
>OY735209.1:8460813-8463313 GCA_963457665.1 Thysanoteuthis rhombus
TGTTTATTTGGTTTAATTCAAACTCACACTTGGTTTATTAGTAGCCAGATTTTAGGATGAACCATCCTTACTTTCCTGTCCCACCTCCTCCTGCTACTACTAGCATTAATGCTATTACTACTTTGTTTCGAACCCCTTCGAAATAGGAAACCACCGATGGTCGTTTTTTTCCTGTCTCAATTGAAAAATTTACATCCGACGGCCGAAATTTCCGTGTTGAGGCTTATTGTTAAACCAACAAGATTTTCCATTCTATTGAGATTGATGGCAAATCATTTCTATCTTTCATCTTGCGATGAATAATTTGTAATGGATAATTCTGCAAAATACAAAGGCTTCCATCTTCAATCGAATAATTGTTACACTACCCACCTCCCATAGTTAATATAGCAAGATTCGGCTTGAGGATTTAGAGTTGATGTCCATTACTACTGTTTGGTGAGTTTATTGGGTTCCAAACACTTTGGGACTTGAGTGCTTGCTCGCAAGCTGGGGGTTATATACATAAGATTATATAGTGTGCTCAATTTTGGAAAAATTATGTTTATCAAAAATATTGAATCGAAAAATATAGATTTGTCTGGTTAATCAATCATTAGAAACTGTCACGTGACCAACATTTTTGGCAGCATACCGTGTTGGGTGGGTACAATTAAGAGAATCGTAAAAAAGTGATCAATGAACGAGTTCTCTTGCATTTTGTTGAGCAGTGATCTCTAAAAGAGTCTGAATTTTGCAGAAAAAAAGGCGAACATAAAAAGGGATCAATTTGACTTAAACATGCATTGGAATTAAAACTGAGCACACACTAAAAACCTATTTAAGGGGAATTAAATCGAAAAAACTTTTTTTCCTAGATATGAAGGATAGATATTTTAAAAATCAGCCTCTTGGCTCCATTGATGTGGCCAATGAATCAGCAAGAACAAAATCTTTCAAAAACAATCATTCTTGAAAATGACCAATGATCAAAATTCTCGATTTCACGATTTCAAAACTTTGGGAAGTTTTTTACGAAGTTTTGAACTTGATTTAAAACAACTTACCCGCACACAAGGATAACTAACAGAAAATTAGATAGAAAGTGTTCATTGCTTCTGATAAAATATATTTCAAAGAAAGCAAATATTGTACATGTATATGAAACAATCTTGCATTAATGATTAATAATAAGCCCAAATTCACAGCTTCATCGCTACCCTGACAACACTCATGCTCAGTAGTAATCTGTAGTCATTGTGTTTTCATGTAAACTCTGGTAGCACTCCAATGACCTCCCTACGCTACATGATGTGACTTGAAAGTGTCACCTATTCAAGAACGGCGTTACGAAACAAAAATTTGAAAAAGGTCTGGTTAGTCACTCAACAGAAACCGTCATGCAACCAATGTCTTTTGGCAGCATGTCGTTTTTTGGTGTGATGAATTGAAAAAAAATGGGGGATCAATAAATGAGTCACTTCTCTTACCTTTTGTTGGGCAAGTATACCCCCCACCAAAAACAATTCTGATTTTCAACAAAAAACAAAAAAACTAGCCTGAATGATTACAGACATAAACTAAGGGTCCAATAAAGCATGATTTTACATTGTGAATCGAACCCCGAGCTAAAAACAGATTCGGTTGGGATTTCTTTCAAAATTCAAAATATTTAGCCTTCTAGCTCCATCTGGGTGGCGTACTGACGAGAGGCGTACGTACATACCAAGCCATCCTATCAGCCAGTCTGAAACATCTACGAACTGACAAAATGTATGTTGAAAGATTTGGTGACAGTTTTTGACAACGGTTTCTGATATCTTCGGTTAACGAGTGTTGTGTAGATACCTTCGATGTATCTATTAAGTTTCTGGAAGGAAAAAAATGATTTCCAGCTGTGCATCCAGACTCAAGTTAAAAAAAAACACCAAATATCTATCACTACGTACATGTATGTATTCAACGCTATTTCTGTTTTATATACCTTAGAAACTTAATTCTACTGTGAACGTGCTTTCATTTGCAAGTGTGTGTGTATATGTGTGAGAGAGAGAGAGAGAGAGAGTGTGCGTCTACGCATGATATGTTAGAGTTTGTATTTGTTTGCTGGTGTATTGGTGTACGTGTTTTGTGTGAGTACGCCGGTCTGTCTGTGTGTGCTTGTGCATGCGTGTGTTTATGTCGGGAGAGGTGACTGAACACCTTTTTTTTCTTCTCATTTTTTGTTTAATACAAATGTCGTCTGCTTTCCAATCCGTTTCGTTAGCATTAGTGAAGTTCGGGGATTGGGGATGGTCGGAGATTGGGGATGTAGAAATATGTTTTTTGATTTTGTTTTTTGTTAAAATTCTTATGATCTTCTGTATTTTACAGTTTTTTTTCTTGAATATATCAGCGTATTACAAAATTCAAAAATACAACGGTAGTATTTTAGATTCACTGCAAAAAAGTAAGAAGTGAAGAGGAAAGAAAATACCGTCTAAAACTGATCAGTCCCACATATATATATATATATATATAT
>OY735209.1:8465813-8570813 GCA_963457665.1 Thysanoteuthis rhombus
AGAAAAGGGAGGCAGCAGAGCTTTAACGATCCAACATTCCTAAAACTCACTTCTATGTATACATTAACAGACGTATTCTGGGTGTTGTTCATATATTCACATTGACAAGGATTTTCTAATAACATGTACAGCGGAGGTAAGAGCTATTTTCAGTATTTCATGTATGTTAAGCTTTTCGGCTAGGCTGTTAACTAGTTCACTGGTACCTTTTTTGAGGGATACAAGGGTCCCCAACATCAATCGATATCATTTTGGTCCTTAGTTACCACATTCTACCGATTTGTATCCCATGGTCTTTCTATTTTGAGAGTTTCTTGAATTCCTTGAAAGCAATGTTTTTATCCATTGGGACAGTCATATCTATTGCGAGGAAAGTTTTTTTCTTCAAAGTCTTTAACTATAATATCTGACCTGTTGGAGTTCATAGTTCTATAAGTATTATAGTGATATCCCATAAAATGGTTACATCTTTTGCATCTATGATTGGTTCAGGCCAATTTCCCTTCTTACAACAATCATCAATATTCATGTTATCATTTTCGTATCAACGTCGTTATTATCTATTTACATAAAAATTCAGATATGCAAATTATTATATTTTCTTTTGGATTTATGTTTTTTTCCGACCCTGTTATATCTTAGAATTTATAAAAAATTGATCCATGAGAGATAGATTAACATAGCTAATGAAAATAATTATAGGGTTGTAATGAAACTGATTAGATCGTTTGTGGCATAAGGATGAAGATTACTAATTACAAAATCACTGGACATTCGAAACTAATATAAAAAAAAGAATGTGTGGGTGACTAGAAGAAATGTTTTATTTTGAGTTGAGATTTTTTTTTAAAACTTGAAATCAGACTGCTTAAACTATAAAAAATGAATTACCTAATAAAATAGCTTTAGGCTCCTTTATGCCAATTCATATAAAATTAACCCCGTCATTTTTCACTTGTGTATGCTACTTATTAATTGTAGTTAATAACAATAGTTATTAATAATAGTTATTAATAATAGTTATTAACAATAATCATTTAGATATTCTAATTAGAAATTTGGTGTTTGTCGGAGATTGAGAGACGGCAAGTCTCCTCAAATCTTCAGTACCGTCCACAGTCTGTTTGCAGACCCCAGCACTGCCGATGTCTAAACAGACTGAATTCTTCGTCGAATTTCTAATTCAACTCGTGTTTAAGCATCATTCGAAAGGCGCCGATTATCATGGACACAATCTGAACTTACGTATTCTGCAGGTTCTTCAGTTTCTTGACGGCTTCCCGGTATTTTTCCACTTTTTCACTTTTTCACTTTTTCACTGCCAGCACAGCAACGATCTGGTTGGTCCTCTTTTCCTTAATTACAACCCTGGATCCATTCTTCTCGTTTGAATGGGGTGGTCAGTCTGGATCTCAAGGTCCAAAAGTACCTTGCCCTTTTATAACTAGCGACAGATTCTGGTCATATATTGTGGTTCTGAACTGGTACCACATGACAGAAAGTTTCCTTACCACACCAGCACCCTCCCCAGTAATATAGCCAATTTAGATAACGCAGCTTTCCACTCACTTTCTGATTTATCATTTCAAATATTATGGTTACGAATAATCTTGAATTTTCTATTCACTAGTATGGCTTCTGTTTTGTTCTCATAGCATTTGTCTGATTCTTCAAATCCGAAACACTTGCACAATTCTTAGTTCATCACCCGTCCTGCCCAATAATTCATATTTTCACTTTTGGTTTTGATTTAGTTCATCCTGATACGCTTAATCTGAGCAGCTCTTATCAGAAATTCCATTTTAAAGTGTCCTTGACCAACCATACTTTGGTCATTTCGCTTCAAATCTTCATCACCATTATTTACGTCGGTGAACCTGCGCTATCTGATGAACATCACAGCGGATCAAGTGGTAGCAGATCTCCTTTGCACTCGCATAAATATCATTATCATTTTATAGCTTCTTTATCATATTTCGGAGGTCCAAATTACAGCAGGGTAATCTTATGGCCACTCGTTACGTATCAACTAAGTTCCCTAACCCCTTCCTACACTCTAACCCTAATCCTTGAGAAATTGATCTGTAGGGCGTGGATTTATTGAAATATTAGAGAAAATGCTTTAAAAAGCTGTCAAGCAATGTTTTTAATCAATTACTAGGATCAACATTTCCCAAGTTTAGATTTTGCCGGATTTGACAAAGCAACCAAATATGAACAAGGGTTTGTCGTAACTCTACCCTGAAGTAAGAGGCTGTCGAAACAGGCAGTGGTGGTGATCGTTTGTGACTTCTCGGATGACCAGTAATAGCAGGGAAATTAATCACTAATTTCCTAATTGGATACATTTACAAAATGTTTTAGATAATGACTTGATTTCTCGGTCAAGTGTTGTATGATCCAAATTGATACAAGTATATAAAAAGTCAAGACACACGCACACATAAATGTACTTATATGTTCATGGTAGGTATACATCAAGTATGTTCTCCGCAGTGACTTCGAGTTTCGTGCGAGTGGATGCAATCGTCAGACTGTCTTTGACTACAAAACACTGAATGTACCTATTCATACATGCCCTATACCCGATATCAGGCACTCTTCATCCATACATAACACAACCCTCAAAAATATCTCTCTCTCTCCCTCTCTCTCTCTCTCTCTCTCTCTCTCTATATATATATATATATATATATATATATATATATATATATATATATATATATTGAGAGAGAGAGAGAGCGATTTATCACTGTGGTGTAGTGACTCTTGGTACCCCATTCTTGTGGTTTTGTATCAGAATAAACTTAGTGCTAAATACCAGCGTATATATACATATATATATATATATATATATATATATATATAACTTCATATTCATAATCACCTCACCTCAGTGATGTACCCCCATACACGGGAGAGTGTTGTATCCGTGTCTATGAGTATCAGGCTGGTTTGAGAAAAGAAGGGGTCAGGATGAAAAATGGTCAGATTTCAGGAAAAGTTTTTGTGGCTTGGTTTCGTTTTTTTTTTCTGGTTGACGATTGGTGAGATTTCTATTTTTTTTCTTTTGCTAAAGGAGTGGTACGTGTGTGCTCATACATTTTCTATAATGGGTATGTTGTATGTTGGCCAATTCCATGTAAACTAATGTTGTGATGTTTATTTTTCTAATTTTTTTTTCAAAATCAATGCAATTAAAGGGTTTTCAATCTGGAAATGTCCATACCTCTGTGTTATCGTATTGCATTGGGATATAATGCATGTTGGGAAATTGTGTATATTTTGATATGATGGGCTTAGTGAAATCTGATATATACATGCACACACACACAAATGCATATATAAAAACATATATACATACATATGAACACACACATATATATATATATACACACACACACACACACACACACACACATATATATATATATATATATATATATATATATACGTATAAATCTATATGTGGAAATTCTGTGCATGTACTTATCTTTATGGGAGTAAACATTTACGTGCCGTCCGTTTTACGTGACACGAAATCAAAGAGACAGAGTAAACGGATAAGATAGTCGCAGCGAGTAGCGGACAAGCCGCAAAGAAGATTTTGAAAGAAACCGAATTCGAAGACAGATGTACCAAAAGACAACGAGCCAAAAGGCCTTCAATTCAAAAGAAACGAAGGATTGGAAAATATTTGAATTGATATATTGATGGCGAGCCAAAGGGACTTCAATTCAAAAGAATCGAGAGAAATGAAGGATTTGATGATATTCGAATCGATTGATTGTCGGCGAGCCAAAAAGACTTTTACTCTGAAGATACGAATGAAACAAAAGAGTGGTTCATATTTGATTGATTCACATTGAATGTGCGGAATGGCTGAGTCGGTCAAGACACAGGCAATAGAGTCCAAACGCCAGCTGCTACAGTCTGTGTTCTCTTGGCACTGATGATTTCATTAGGAAAGGCATGGACCCATCTTTCCCCGAAGAGTGGCTAATATATTGCAAGGTGACGTGAGTTACACCACTTCGGGTGCAGTTCACTCGGATAAGTAGTAATGTGATATTTCGAGTATAAGCAGTGACTGCTGAATCTGTAGCCAGCGCAAGGGTGCTACAATCAATTGGTTACAAATGCAGCGATAAATGTCAGTTTACAGAGGCAAACAAAAGAGTCATCCCCAAAACGTGTAGAGAGAAAGGAGACAGGATGTGGGATCATTGACTAAAGTAGATGTTCCCTTTCTTTGTCTCTTTATACCTCCAAGCATCCTGATTGGTTCTCAGGTATCCCTGAAAAAATCAAAGATGTAAAACTGATAAAAATACGCTGATTTTATTAGAACTTTAATTGTTAATTATTGTTGAGACATATCCTTTGAATTTTTCCCCAAGCTTTATTATATAACCGCTGATTAATTCTTCGAATGTGTAGATCTTAGATTGTGAGATGGTTGAGCCTGTTTAGGGGCGGTATCAAGTTCATTAATACAAGAGAAAACTTCACCAACTGCTCAACGAAGATCAAGGGTTTTGAGATTTGATCTGTGATTTGATTTGTTCCTCGACATCGCGGACAATGCTTGTAATGACATTGTTGCACTGTACAGCATAATTATATCTTCAGACTCCTATAGACCTCTTAAAGAAATGCAAATGTACCACAGGTTGGGAACCTCTGTTCTCGATACAACTAGAATGATATAAGCTTGAATCTAAAACCAAATCGTTTACATGAGACATAAGAGACATAACTCTATCAGATATCAATAGTAAAGTATTGATAATGCCTTTTGGGGATTGCAGTTATACTTGTGGAAAATGGGTATCCTAGAAAAGACAGATTTTGCTTTGATAGCAACTTCTATCTATTGGTCACTTTTCCTTTCCCCGTTGTCGATATTGTATATAATTTATTATCCTTAGTCTATGAATCATGGGTTCCCAATCTTTTCCTTCCTTTACACCCCGTGGGCATTCTGACAGGTTCTCATGCACTTTACAAAATCAAGGATCAAAAACTGATAAGATTTCCTTGATTTTAACAAGAGCTTCAATTATTGATAAAACAAATGTGACGCATCCTTCGAGTTGCTATTTTAGCTTCTTTAGATACCCGTTGATTAATTGTTTGAATTTGACAGTCTTTGATGGCGAGATAGTTGAGCCTTTTTGTTTGATTTTTGGCTGCAATTGTATTATTACGTGGGGAAATTTTAGTTACTGCACAGCAAAGATCATTTTCAGATGTTTTGAGATTTCATCCGTGTTTTGATTTAGTCCCCAGCTAGACTGGAAAAAAATGACATGAAGTCATATTGGTAGATATAAGTGTCAGCGCTCGAATATCAGGTTCGGCAATCTGTCTATATGAGTTTTGCCTCGGAAACCCAGAGATCACATAAATTCTTTACATAAAATATATCACGTGCAGAAACATCATACTGGATTTCTACCTTTTTTTTTTCTCTTGTGTACCTGCCCCAGCCTGCAACGCCCGAACATTTACAGTAAAAGGACTCAAAAATTACACACGTTGTACACACATACAGCAATTTATACCATGGTTAGATGAGAGGAAATTTGAACGTTCCCAGACAGCCCCCTCCCCCCAAAATAAGATTCTCTTGAAATTTTTGCTACGATTGACAAACATTAGAGAAAAGCATAATTCTAATTTTAAAAAGGCACATAGGTTTAGAGCAGGTCTGTGGAAAATTCTAGGTGTTTACAAAGAATTGTATGATAGAAAATATGTGTGAGGATGAGCAATCAAGCGCATTGTCAAATTTCAAACCTTCAACATCGGATAAAGAACAAGGACGGTCGAGAACGATGCATCAACCAGATACCATTATTTTGAGGGCCTGGGAACGCTAAAAATGTTTTCCGACATAAATCGATAATAGCTGATTCTTCACTTTACGCCATTCTGTATTGCAGGAAACTTGTACCTATACACACACACACACACACACACACATACATATATATATATATATATATATATATACATATATATATATATATATATATATATATATATATTACAAATATATATATATATATATATCAAATGATTGTCAACATTTCGTGCCTAATGCACTTAGCAACTAGCATACCTTTTGTTCTATTCTGAAATTGTGTAACGTGATCAATGTCTTTGATTAGCACGTGATTTTGGTTATGATCAACTGAAAATTCGAAAAAAGGGGTGAGCAATAAATGAATTACTTCTGGTGTCTTTTTTGGTCACAAAAAAAAGTTCAAAAAGCACGAATGCTGCCAGACACAAACTAAATGACCAAGCAAGCATAAACGTATATTGTAAATTGCTCCGTCCCATTAAACCAAGAAAGGTGTAGGAAAAATATGAAAAAAAATAATGTTTTCTTCTACAGCATAATAAGGAGCTCCATTGACATATTATGTTTGCACAAGTTGGTCGGCAGCGAAACAATTTACAATCGATACAAATAGAGATACTTGCCAAAAAGCCACGAATCTGGGAATCACAGGTGATGACCATCAGATACTACGTCTGAGGTTCTTTCTCAATCGTTTGTTCGTTTGATTTAAAGAGAAAAAACTAGAAAAAGAAAAAAGAACCGTCTCTATTCGGAATCCACAACTTATTGGATCCAATTTTTGGCAGCATTTTGGAACATCTGTCAACATTTCATTCCACAATAGAACTATTTCTTTCCAAATGAGTTTTCGATTGAATCCCCGTTGAAATAATAATTACATCACGAATAAAACGAAAAATATCGTCCAAATACAATACAATGTATTGTAAAAATGAAGAACTTATATATATATATATATATATATATATATATATATATATATATATATATGAACTGTAAACACTGTATAGTCAGTTAGTTAAATTATGATATCATCTTAAAGAATTATAGTTGTTCATATATATATATATACATATATAAACATAAATATATCATCTCTTATTATATCATATGTATAAATATATTACCTCTCTTATTGTCGCCTCTAATATTTATAAATCAACTTTTTATTTCCTATGGACGCTGTCTATATCTCTTTAATCAGTCTCAGTGGGTCACTCAATTCTTTACAAATGTGGTTAATGTATAAAAATCTGGTCGTATTTTCTCTCTTTCTTAGAACCGAACAATTATATTATTTCTTGATAATATAATTTTCTATATGAAAGAAACTAATAAACCAGATATAGACAGTGAATGAACAAAATGTGATTTGGGAATTATAACAAATATATGGGCTTTTGCATTACCGTCGACTGTTTAGCTCAATGGTAAGGTTATACGTTGAAGCAGCGACCCTATCGGTTGCAAGTTCAATTTCTGATGCAGCCACATTTTTTTTAATTGTTCACCGAAGATATACCTCCATTCTTAACACGCAGCTTAGGTTTTACTCGATTAGCTGCTGAGTGCACAGGGAAATCTGTCCTAAAGAAGAACTTTACACACTCTTCTCTCATACAAGGAGTCGAACCCAGGTTCTTTGGGGAGGGGGCAGACGTGCTAACCATTACACTATCCGAACGAACATTCAGAGACTTTGGCTTAATTTCATTGTATTAGGGACCAAGTGAAGATTGAACTCACAACTCAATAGTAATCGTCAATGAAATCTGATTACTAACCATTCCACAAGGGGAAGGTGCCTCACACCTTATGGGCGTATACGTAAGAACTTTGGCCCACGCATGTGTGTATGTGTGTGGGGGTGTATGTGTGCGGTGTAATGAATGTTGTTTATGTTGCACTGTAATCTTATTCCAAGTTATTTTTCATTCTTGCTGAAGTTTTTCCTAATCGTAATATGTAATGATAGAGCGTGTTTAAATCTCAAGCAAACAGGGGGTCCTCCACATTTTCCACAAAATGAATGATTTGACTCGTTTTACACACAAGGATACGTGCAATGATATTATAGATCCGGTAACTATACTTTTGAGGTTGATAGATAGATAGAAAGAAACATACATACATACATACATACATACATACAGGTAAACTCAGATAGATGCATAGATAGATAGATGGGTGGAGAGATACACAGGTAGATAGATAAATACGTGTTGACAGAGGTAGATATATAGATCGAAGTAAACTGAGATAGATACATACATACTTACATATATACATGCATGCATATAAGTAGACACATATATATATATATATATATATATATATATATATATATATATATATATATATATATATATATATATATATATGGGAGAAAGAGAGAGATGTAGACCGAGATAGATGGATACGTGTAGATCGAGATAGATATATAGACAGATAGATAGAAGTAGACTGAGATAGATAGGAAGAAAGAAAGAAAGAAAATAGTAAGCTGAGATAGAGAGCGACAAGTAGACTGATAGTGTAAATACAAGTTGACTGAGAGAGCAGAATCATCTGCACCAGCCAGTAAAAAGTTAAACCAATAAAAATAAAACAAACCAAATTTCTTACGAGATAAAACAGATTCAGAGTCGGACAACTGACCGATTAAACAGTCAGAGTTCACTCCCCTCTTTTTATTGTTCTCTCTTGGTCGATTTCGAGGCAAATCAATGCGTTTCTGTTTTGTTTCAAATACATCTAATTCCAGTAACAGCCACCAGGGGGAAGGAGAAGTGGGCCTGGACGATATCAAGCTTCGCAATTATTTATAGCCTCGCTTTCTCATTCACTTCAGCCCGTTCGCCTCTCTCGCTTCCTTTCACTGGTCCATGTTCATCGATACTGTGACGTGCATACAGACACTACAAGCCGATCAAATCGATTTTTTTTTCAAAGAATACTTCGATCGGAAATATTGTAGAAGTCGAATCTTCACCCCACTTTCTAACTTTCTTTCTTCTGTTTAGTTCAGTGAATTTAAACACGAGACTAACTCTCACAAGGGGGCAATTTGAATATATCAGGTGGGGTGCAATTTTGGTTTGAAGAGCGAGAAGCGTTCCATGGCTCAAAAGAGAGTCGTATTAAGACTTAACTGATAAATGATAAATTCCTCATTTCTTTTGATTTCTAATTGTACAATAGATCCAACTGTAACCAATGCACAACTCATTAACTTATAGATTTTTATCCTTAACGAGTGGCCTACATTCGTGTTTTTGTAGAAAACAAAATCAAACATTATAAATATCTGGAACCATCTTCATTTGTCAATGTGTTTTTGTAATAATACGGACATTCATGATTCATTGGTATTTTTTAAAGTACTGTAAAATTAAAACTAGTCAAAATTAATTGCATTCATTGTTAATCTAAAGATGTCATCAAATTGTTAACTTTCCTCATGAATTATTTTTAGTCGTGTCATGATCTGATCTTGGAAAAGTAACTTCCTTGATCTAGATTTAACACAGCAGACATTTCTACATTGATCCTTTCAAGACTAAGCTATAAAAGTATAAAGTATAATGCCTGCTAATCCAAATGGGTATTAAACGAAGGGGGCCAAAACGTGTCACGTTTTATATAATGGTTGAAAGGAACTATCCTTTTATCAAACCGAAAATTTTCATTCATAAATCGTTATGGAATGCATTTGTCGAGCTATCACGTAGCGATTTTGATATTGTCTTTCTATTTTGTATTGGCAATCGTAAATGGCTTGAAGAGACTATTACTATTCTCCAAATAACGTTGATCTCTATCGAAATATACCGTTTGTAGGCTATCTCTTGACCGAAGGGGTTAACAAGGGTTTTTTTTTTTGAGTATGAACGACCGCATCTTTTGATAAGAAAATGAAGAATCAATGTAAGCATCAGTGTATCGAAGAAAATTAAAGAATCAGTTTATCAATATGTTTTATTTAGATTGAACAAGTTTTTTTTTTAATCACAGATGTGTATTATAAAAGTGAAACTTAGATAATGTAATTTGTTAGTTTTAAAACTCAGATTTAACGTTGATACAGAGGAAATAAAATCTACGGAGTTACCTGACAATTAAATCTACCAAAAAGCTATTTTTTTCTTTAAATTTAGCCATTTTTAACCATCAAAAATAACCCATATAAAATTTTGTCGTTGCAAAGACAGACCATTTATCCTATTGGAAGTTCATTGCAGAATCGATGCGAACAGAGAATTTACAGATAACTTTGCCTTAATGCCTTTCCTGTTCAGCAATGATATGCGAATTGATTCTGAGTTGGTTTCATACTTTGATGACGTCATTGACTTACGACTGCAGAAGTCAGGATAATCTCATTCACTTTATTCTCTATGCTGCTTACGTTCAAGCAGACTTCTAAAAGAGATCTATTGGAATTATATCCCTGTAGTCATACAAAAACCTCAAGATATACATGTCCAAGAGGTTTTGTAAGAGTCATCAGATCAATTCCGACTCCCAATCCGTATTGTGTGTATAAACAATAATACAAATATATGTATGTTTTGTATAAATGTATTTATTTATTAGAATGAAATAAGCCTGCACGTATCTGTAAAATAAATGTTTGTTAGTATCCAAGACCTGTCAGTTTGGCTTCGTCAGCGAGACAGCCTCCTAGAAATCATTTTATTGTGATTACAAATCGAAGTAAGGGGTTTTTGGGTTTACGTATCGGCTCACATCCCAAATTATGGTTAGGAACGTTCTCGTTGTTCTAGTTATGGTATGAGGACAAAGTCAACTCCAGACAATGTACTGGGGGTTTTCACTATGAAAGGTTATTTAGCTTAGAGAGGTGGTTAGCAAGCTAGTCAGGTCGGTCATAAGCTAGAACTAACCTTTTTCATCTCAAGGCACCGTGAGCCAGACATTAAGACGCACGCTACCAGTATTCAAGGATAGATTTGATCACTTAAAAGAAAATGAATGATAATTATGTGTTCATTAGTTAAACAGATTCATTCATTAATTTATTGCCCAAAGTAGATTGTTAATCACAGTTTTGAAATGATTTTGAAGGTTTTGTGCATATTCGTGATTACTACACATTGAAACAAGATATTATTGTGAAAGATGCCATTCTTCACCATATGAAATCGGCAGTTGTAAACTACAGAATTCTGGGAGGAATTAAAAATTGTTTTTTGGGCCTTCAATGAACAACACATTTATTGATTTTTTCATATTTTTCAGTTTATTGCATCGTTGAAAAAAGGGGTTTCATGTGTTCCATGAAAGTAGCAATAATGTTAAAACGTATTTGAATGTTGTTTGTAACTATACTGGGAACACTGTCCCACGGTCATTGCTCAAGTGAGGATTGACCTTCCAAGAAATTCCTGCTGCACACATATAGACGCTTCACGGCACACTAATGAGCAGTGTCACAGTGGTTGAAAATCACTGAGCTGGAGTTCTAAGTTCGATCCTCGTTAGAGACACACTGTTTTAGGTTTATGTAGAACTAAGCTAGGTTTCGTAAATAACGTCATTCGTTTTTGGGATTTTATTTTATTCTAATTATTTCTGATAACTATGCTGGTATCTCCTACCTTCCACCTTCGAAAAGTTAAAACAGCATCCACCCAGAAAAAATTCCTATAGCAAATATACTCAAGAAAGAAATCGGATCAAATTACATATGAACACTCCCAAGATGATGAGAAACAGACTTCTAGTTTGTTTTGTTTTTTTTTTTAAATAAATTTGCATTACCCTGTTGATATACTTTCATTTACCACACATTTATAATTATACAAAAATCGATGGAATGATCTGACTGCAGGCATTAATGGGTTAACACTGTGATTTCGTACACTTTTAAAAATAGAAATCGGATAGTGTTGTTCGTTTCGGTTATGGCAAATCATGTATTGGCTCTCCCGGAATGGCAGAAGTAATCAATGGAAATTGGAGGCAAGTTGTCAGGTCTGCCGCTACTTTGGTTAATTAATCTTGCCAACGGCAGGAATTTGACATTTAAACATTGACTTTGATTGCAGTGGAAGGGACGAACACGTTTGGGCTTAGCTCGGTTGGTAGAGAATCTTGAAAGGTTTGAGTTTGAAGGACAAGAGGATAGAAATGAAGAGGATGTAGCAAATTAGATGTAATGAAGGATTCCGAATGAGAGGTTCTATTGTTGATCCCTCCAGAGGTCGAATAAACCAGCGTCCAATACGATTGGAGTTGTGATAGATAGATAGATAGATAGATGGAGACAGAGAGATGTGAACAAAGATAGATAGATAGATAGATATGAACAGATAGATAGATAGATAGATTGATAGAATGAGATAAATAGATTAATAGATGGAGACAGAGAGATGTGAACAAAGATAGATAGATAGATTGAAACGGACAGACTTAGGTCGATAGATAGATAGATATATAGATAGATAGATACAAACAGAAGGAGATCAATCGATAGACAAATACAAATAGAATGAGATAGATAGATTGATAGATAATAAGATGTATCGATATGAGCGGACTGAGATAGATATATGAATAGATATAAATATAGACATATACGAATAGACTGAGATAAAAACGAGTTTAGATAGATAAGTATGAATAGACTGATAGATAGATGGGTGGATAGATAGATGGATAGATATGAACAGATAGATTGAGATGGACGGACTGGGACAGGTAGATAGACAGGTACAAATAGAATGAGGTCAATCGATAGATAGACAGATATATCGATATGAACAGACTGAGATAGATAAATAGATAGGAATATAGATAGATACGAATTGACTGATAGAGAAACGAATTCGGTTAAATACAAACAGATAGATAGATAGATAGATAGATAGATACATACATACATACATACATACATACGAACAAAGATAGTTACGAATAGATGAATAGATAGATACGAATAGACTTGGACTTGGATATGAATACACTGATAAGAATAGAGATAGATGAGAACAGAAAGATTCTGAGAGAATATTTTTATTTGGTAATCATTTCGGAAATGTTTGTTTGATCATTAGAATTATCAATTCAATTTTTATGCCATGAAAGATTTTTGCCTTTCTTTCTTTTTTTTTTCTTTCTACGAGCATTGAGATCATCACTTATGCATTTTAAATGAGCGGCAGTTTATTGCTGGTTCCACCACAGACCCATACATAAACACAAGAGCATGCGCAGACATTCAAAATCAAAGTAGGCATGCGCACATCACCCTTTATTGCGTTCTGCTCATCTGGATATCAAATTTATTTGTTCATTTCTCTGGTAATTTTTTTTTTTTCATAATAGCCTAAACGGTTTTGTTCTTGCATCTTTTTTTTTTTTGCAGATCTTGACAAAGCTTCTCTCTGGACTCCCACTCGATCTTGGTTGATTAAGTACCATTAACAGCGCCGACATTTCGAGCCCATTAACTGCTCTTGATTAATTTTTGATAAAGGCCAGCGTTGGGGGTTACAAAGCCATATAGTTTTTCGAGCAAATAATTTACCGTAAATATTTTTTTATTTGCTCTCAAGCTGATGCAAAAGTTTCCAGGATTTTTTTTTAAAGAAAATCACTTATTCATCAAAATTCATAGCACCATTATTCACCAAAGTATTTTTCCTGATTTTGTATAACCCTAGTTGGCTAGTATTGTGATTATTTGTTAGTTGCAGTTCGTTAGATCCATACAAAATTTTCTGTAATTGCAGCCCTGTACCAGACCAAGCTAAGCTTGAGTTAACATCTACACAGAGCTGGTCTTCAAACAATCTGTGTGAGAAGAAATCAGGTGATTTTAAATCTCGAAAACATGTTGAATATTCAACACCGCTTCTTCAGTATATAGACCCGTCTTGAAATGTGTAGTTGAGACCTGACATCACGTGAAAATCTTGTTCAAAGTTAGGCTTCACCACTCCATTATATTTCCAAAGAATCTCTGTCAAAATTAGCCTTCAAAGCATGAGATATGTGTGAATACATTTTTTTACTGATCGCCTTTGTAAATTATGACATATTGTTTTGTTTTTTGTTGTTTTTTTTTTTTAGTTTTCCTCCACCAAAGGTCTTCAGAGAAAAAGCAATTAAGAAAAATGGAGATATTCGTCAATACAAAAATAAGACAGAGAGAATACTTCATTTTAAAATTTGAATCAGCTTTAGAGTATTACTTTGTATTTGTAAGGAGTTGATTAAAATTATAGTTTATTATATTTGAATTTTGAAAAACACGACTATTAAGTTATCCCTGATTTATTTACAACTACGCGCTTAGACTAATAGCATTTCGATCTGATCAACATCACCAGTTGCAGCTTTATAGTTCTGTGGTTTGATATAGACTTCCCAAAAAATTCACTAGACCTCTTTATCATGGGCGTCGCGGAGTCAGTACTTTCTGAACTTGTCTAATTCGCCATGCAATTTTATTTCTTGCTGCCGCAGTTTCACTTATAATCGCTGAGGATCTACGTTGTGAATCATGATGACCAGCGATTTTGTGATAGTTTTGCAATATTACCAGTCCATAGCCATTTGAGTTTTCTAACGGCTTTTGTCTTTTCCTTTATATGCAGTGCTATAATCTCTCCATGTAATGTTGGACATGATTCTGTCCTGACCACGTAGTGTGGTTATCTGTTTGAAGATGAATCTTTTGGTTAGGTCCAATGTTTCATCTCAACGGGTGACTGTCAGGAAGATTGAATGGTTGTGTAGAATTCTTTTTTTGATTAATGGAATTTTTCTTGTTCTTGAAGGCTGGGCTCGATCTACAGGAAGCTTGTCAACCTAGAGTATTTTGTTTTGTTTCGTTTTTTGCGTGATTTCTCCTTCTGGGGATTTTATGGAGATGTACTGCCCTGGATAACTGTTATGGTAAACTTTCTTCCGATTTGCACCTTCCATTTCGATTGTTATGCCTTTGATCTAACGAACGATCAATAATGTGTGTTGAAACTACAACAGGTGTAGGTACATTATTAGAGACGGCTGTGGATTCACATCCATTTTCTAGATTTCAAAGTCAAGAATAACGAAAGATTTTTGTCAGAATTTCAGTGATAAGGTGTTTTTACTACAATAGATTGATTCTTTTGAACTGGTCTCCTTCAATTTGTTACCTCTAACACAATGTTTCGGGCGTTGTACCTCACGTCCCTCTACGTTTCCTCTCCTCACTTGTTCTAATCACAACGTTTCAGTCGCTCTAACCTCTGGCATTCCTTAGGTGTCTGTCGTATTTAGAAACCTTCCGGAAATTGTACGAAATGCTTCCATTAATTCCTACTCACTAAAACCTGTCTACGTATACCAGTTCAAAATTCAGTCAGGGCTAATTAACAGCCATGATTCTTGTTCAATTTCTTGTTCTTTACTGCCAAACATTCTTGTGTTATATATATATATATATATATATATATATATATATATATATATATATATATATATATATAAAATATATATATATGTGTGTGTGTGTGTGTGTGTTTGTATGTATGTATGTGTGAATAAAGTGTGTGTGTGCCAATCTTCACATGATTCTAGCGATAATTGTGGAAAGTGCCTCTGAAATGGCTGGCGTGAAGCCAAAACTAAATGGAGCAACCGTTATTCTGTATCAATAAAAATGTCTTGTAGAGAAACAAAACTTCGCCGAACTTGCCGACCAACAAACAGCAATTACAATAGGAAAAATGTTTGGCTTTATTGCCTCCTTGTCTCACTTTGTTGACCAAGAGAACAACATATAATTTTTATTTTTATTTTCCCATTCTATCGGCAGCAATATCTATTTGGATTTCCAGTCAGAGTCATATGAAATGAACATTAAGGATGTTATTGTAGAAATAATTTTTCAATAAAATATTTTTTTCAGATTCATTATTATGCAGCTAATAACTAAATTAAGTTCAATCATCGGTCCAAAGTGAAAATAACAAGAAGTTTCTAGAAAAATTAAGAAATATTCGTTGTCTGTCATATTTAATGAACACACACTCACATACATATTTTTGTCATGGAAACTTTTCATCATCCGCTGCTGAAGAAAGAAGAAATTGAAAAAAGAATTTCATATATCCTCCCAAAGTATCCACTACTATTCGCCATTCAAGTCATTTTTAATCCGATCAGTTTTATTTCAACGTGTTATCTTACAAGTCTTTCATTGGTTTATTTCAGGATCTTGGTGAATGCAAGTCATTTCTATTTCTATTTTATTCTTGTAATTTCATTCTCCATCATGAAGTTTGTTGGCTTTTTCACTTCAGCCCTAAACTTCTGTTATCCTTCACCTCACAAGTCACATTTTACGATCATAATGGGAATATTTACATAAAACCAAGGGAGTAGCAATGGGCTCTACCCTTGGTCCTTCAGCTAATTTCTTTACGGCTTATCTGAAAAACAAAACCTTCTACAAACTTACAAAACCTATAATACATGCCCGCTATATCGACAATATTCCAATTTTAGCGAAGAATCTAAATGAGATCAAAAACTATAACAAATTTTCCAAAATAATCTAATCCTCCACTTTACTTGTGAGATTAATATCAAGAGCCTAATTTCCGTCCTTTACTTCGTAAATAATATTAATGAATATAACTTTACTACCTCGCCGTGTAAACAGAACACTAGCACTAACTTATGCCTTCTTGACTACAAAAGTAAATGCCCCTATAAATATAAGAGTGTTGTTCAAAAGCGAGAACCATGATGTGTCTTCTACCTGTGGTCGTATTAGCAGAAGGATGAGGAGGAAGAAGAGAAAGAAGTCTCTCTTAGAATTAATTGATTTTCACACTTGTGGAAATTGCTATACAGAAATATTCTGCAAACATGATTTTCAATGAAAATTTTAAATGGGAATATTGGGCGCTTTCATTTTTTATTTTTGCTTTTTCAATACAAAAATATAGACCACGGATATCCTATCATGACACCATAGTAGCAAGTAAAACATTGATCAGAATAGATGATCTGTTAATGACGTCACACATTTTCCTTCCTTCCTTCCTTCCTTCCTATTTCTGAAGTTTAATGAAGGGAAACAGACCAGTAGATCGAAAAGGATCTTATTGAGATGTGTGGATATATCTACCCTAATCATCCCTTCAAATACAATATTCTACAACGGATTGAAAAAAGCATTAGACCAATTCGTATTAACAACGAATTCGCTAATTGCATTGTTGATGAACAAATTAAACAAACATAAAAGACTATTAATGAAAAGAACAATTCTCATCAAAACAAAACACTAACAATATTCATTAATATTACTGTAATTGAATGCACCCTGAATTTCAACAAAATGAAATAGTCCTCATTTACATAATTCATAGATATATATCATCCATTGATTCCAATACCCCAAAGGCTGTTTATCTATTACAAGAAATTCAAAACCTTCAATGTCGTAATCACTAACGATTCCCCATCTCACTGAAAAAAAAACTTTCACGGAAGACAAATGTTATTTACCAGTGTGCATGCTCTTTGGGAAATCGGCTGTCCAACTGTAACAGAAGACAAAATAAAAACATTTCATATTGAATTCACAATTGCCACACTTTCAAATTCCATCTACCAACACATCAATCAGCTCCATAGTCCCCCATCTGTAGTATACAGCGCTAAAATATTACATAATTCTAACAGTAAAAAGGAACTTCAAATCTCGGAGGCCATCTATATCAAAGCCAGACAACCCATCATTAATAACAATCTTGAAAAGTATTTCGAAGTGCTTCAAATAGAAGTCGTATAACAAACATATAAGACTTTCTTCAGGAGTTTTGAAATAATGGATTTTTTTGCAACGAATCTTGCGATGATCATTGTCATGGGAAATAACGTTGTTCAAGTAAACGATTCATTTAAAAAAAACGATGTCACTGTGGATTACTCTAACTTACCAATTGAAATACCTTTCATCTTATTAAACTACGGATGCACAAAAGCATTAAAAAGCAACGGACATTAAAAGCCTTTTTGGTACAATGAAAGGAAAGTGGTCCTGATAGAGAATTTTCAAGTTTCCCACACTGGCTCATTCGATGTTACAAACGACAAAAACTGAAGAGATAATTAATGAAATGAAAACAAAATTTGGCTTGGAAATCATTATCTGTTGATAGAAGTGTCTAATTAAAAATTTGTTTTCTATTAATTCTTAGATTTCTACAATAGGGACCACCTTCTCTACATGGTGCAAAAAAAGCTTCAACTGCTCAATGCTTTTTATAGTCTCTAAAATATTTTTATGTTTTTGTGCATCTGTAACATACGCTGAGATTCAAAGCATTATACGCTACCGGAATGTATGCAGGTATTGTTCATACAGACCGAAACAGGGGAGCTAGAGGGCTGAATATTTTAGCATTCACCCCTTATCATATCCAGAAAAATCTTTCTTTTTTTGCTTTTTTAACCCTAACCCACTCCAAACTAAATGGTTTTTTATGGGGCGCTCGGTTTGAAATGTAATTTTGTTCTAAATCAGTACTCAGTTTTGCCTGATCGTGTTTAAGCTTGTTTTTTGCTTGTTTGTTTGTTCTTTATTTGTTTTTTGTTGCTTTTTTTTTCTTTTGAAAACTCGGACTTTTTCGAGATCCAACCGGAGGCGAGAGAAGTAACTCCTTTGATGTTTTAATCGATCACCCTCAACATAGCAAGCTGCCAAACAGACATTGTTTGTTTCTTTCTTTCTTCATCAGAGTGAATATTTTTACGATTTACGAAAGTTCTTGATTACTTTTTTTGAACTCTTACGATCTGCTTTTATCCCTGAACTAAAACTATGGGTGTCTTCAATTTTACGTTTTGCTTTATTTCACTAAATCTGTAAGTATAATTATGTATGTATGGTCTATCATATTCATTTTTTACCATTTCTGTAGGTTTGATGTGTTCATGCTTCTGTTCAAAATGTCACATTAAAAAAGAATTGAATGTTTTCCTTTTTTTTTTTTTGCAAAATGATGTAATCCCAACTTACTTGGGTAACATCTGCCCTCAGTAAACCAGCTGGCCCGTATGGAAACTCGAATCTATAAACGTTCGATTGACCTAAATTATGGTTGATGGTTTGTAAATGCTAGGTGGGTGAGTCTCGTTTCAGCAGCCATGAAAAGAAACAACTGAGTCCTGGATATGAAGGTCTAGAAAAGTTTAGCAACTTCTCGACTGAAGCTTTGTCAACTATTTATTTGGCGCGTCCAAAAACTTCTCAATAAGACACTTTCTGGTCGGTCTGTTGGTCGGTTTCGATTACATTGAACAACAGATAGATGAAAGGAAGGGATATAGTGTTTTATTTACCAGGAGCTTCTGTGTCAGAAAAATAAGTATGCTGTATTTCTTTTTTTTTTTTTTACTACTAATACTATTGATGTATGCAAATGAAGATGGTGACGTATCAAGTGATGGGGAAGACGAGGGATGACTATATGGTTAGATATGAATTACTGCAATCGATGGACCCAGTGTCCGAATCGGTAAGGCAGCAACTGCGTTAGGACGGGCTTCCCGGCGAAAAAAGAACGCGCGTCTCTGAGGTGCGACTGGAGCAGTCAGTAACGATTTAGACAATCGAATCGATGACCCAAGTTCAAACTCCGGTCGAGGTTGTTTATGTTCGCTCTGCACGAATGTGCCTGGGTCCATCTTCTCCCCCCCCCCCAGCTAATTTTAAAATAGCAGGGCAGATACGGCTCTCTAGCTCCGGGGAGACAAAAAGTCTAGAAGGAAAACTGATTCCAAACAAGGAAGTGGAGCTCAATATGATGTCCTTCCGGCTGCTCCTGCGGCCAATGTCTCTACTTACCTCTGGGCTACATAAGCCAAGAGTGGAAACCTGACCACTGTACAACCCAGGATCTCCATATGCTCCACCAAAGCATTAGCCCTGAGGAGGCAGAAGTTTCATTGCCTTTAGAGACAGAACGGAGGCTGTGTCAATAATGTCACTCACGTTCAACTTGAAAATGATGCTGTGGTAACGCTGATGGAATCGTTCCAGGTAGGCGTATACGGCTCTGGCAAAAGAACCTGGACATCAAACAATCAAAGTGTGAAGGCAACACAACAGCTTTGTGATGTTTGTGTTTTTCTCAAGGTTGTTATTGCACCAGATATGTTTGGTATGGTCGACCGAAGCCTTCTTTTGCCTCCACCACTCCTTTGTCCGTCTCTTTGACAAACTTGGCATCAAAGAATATAACCAAACCCAGGTAGGCGAAATCCTGGACGCTTTCCCGTCTTGTAGGCGATTGGCCGTCTTTTCGAGGTGCAGGCGATGGAAGATTACAGCTATCTTCAGACTAATCTCCAAACACGTAGTATGTGGGGGGGGGCTAAGACTATTTAGAAAGAACTTTAATGTGTTATCGACAGTAATGGTCAGAGAAACCACTTTGGATAAATAGTGATGCACCATGGAATTTGGCATATGATATATATTAGATATAAAGATAATCATCACATAGATAGAAAAGCATACCAAACTGAATGGAAGAAAATTTTTAAATGGGGCTGCTGCAGGAGCTGAACCTGTGACCGCTAGGGTAGCCGCTTGAACGTAACGTTGCTCTTACCATAGAATAAGCAATTGAAGAAAATCGATTCTGGCAGCTGCCCAATTTTTCTTCAGTTTTTTTATTCTATTCACGTTGTCTTGGCAAAGTGATACATTGACCGTGTTATAATGGGAGATAATTCCGAATGAGAGTTTCTATATGATATAACGCAATTTATAATAATTTTGTTCGACCACATGTTCATTTCTTAATACAAAACTGTCGCGTTGAAAGAAACTAATAGAGCAAATATAGACCGAGAATAAACGAGATGAGAATTTGAAGTGAAAGCTCTTATTTGGGCTTTTGCATTACCGGCAGCTGTTTAGCTCAATGGTAAGAATAATGCTATATATATATATATATATATATATACTACTACTACTACTACTAAAGTAAAGACGGTGGTATTCAGTATATATGGAATATTTATGCATATTGTGTGATTTCCAGACATGTTTTGGAGTTCGTCTGTATGATTAGAGGTACTCAGTTAATATGAAATAAGCAACTTCAAGTACAGATATGTGCAGTTTTTTCATCAGAGACGTCATATGCCTCTTAAATAATCCCAGAAGGATTATGTAAATATATATATATATATATATATATATATATATATATATATATATATATATATATATATTAGTTTGTACTTATATATGATTGAAATGACACGAAGAGTGAGTCATGTCTGTTATCATTAAGAAGACAGCATTTATTTTGCACGTTGAATATCTCTATCGTCGTTAATGCAGTTAATCAAACGTTCCTCCATTGATCATATGAATCGAATTTCATATAATAGAGGTTTCAGATCGAAATAACACTAATATTGATTTTAGGATACGGACTTACTGATTCACCATCGTATACAAGAGTGAGAGGGAGTGGAAGCCACTTGTTGAGATCACTTTGTTACAGAATGTTTTAAATATCAATAACCGGCTGTTTACATGAGAAAAAAGACATAAAAACTGGAACAATTCTCATCGATATGAATTTTCATTGTTCTAAAAATTGCTTTGTTATCGAATTCATTGTTATAAGAAACATATATCCATATGAATAGCATATATTCAAATAGGTGTGTTCAATAGTATATTTGGTTGATCGCATGTTTTGTTCGGTTCCTTTTATAACCTAAAACTGATTGGTCTATGTAGAAAAGATTAACATAGAAAAATAAACAATTAAACGATGTAATGAAATGAGATAAACTCTTATGACCGAGCAATGAATAGTACGTTACGGAACGGCTGGATACTTGATAATAAACGAAAATTCCAGAAAAAAGCGTGTAAATCACTCAGATATTTACTGGTTAACATGCACACTTTTTTTTTAATTGAAATTAGGCTACTTTAATTATTGAAGATAAATTACGTAATGAAATACTTATATGCCTCTCTTTTCTATTCATATAAACATACAGCAACTTAATTTTTATGGATATATGCAGATTACTTTATGAAAGGCTTGCTAATAATACAAAGTTTTATAGCAATATTTAATTCTTTTTTTTGTGTGCGTGTTTGGAACTGAGAGATTTTTATAACAATAGCCGTTTGATGCAAATGCCTGCGATTATAATAGATATCTTCTCTTTTAATCCATTTGAATGGTCCACAGATATTCATGTTCGTATAAACTCAAAGAATGTTATCAGCATCTCATCACTATTTCGCCTTTTATAACCGTCTTTTTCTTTCCTCTTTTCGTTGACAGCCTTCAAGATTCTCAGTACAGAGAAAATCAGCAAAAGGAGATTTGGTTTCCTCTTAAGCGACACCAACTACCCAACCACCAAGCCATTGTGAGTCGCTGAAGTATTTCAAATATATATATATATATCATATTATATATATATATTTATTTTTTTCATTTCACTAATAAGTTTGTTGGGGTTTATCAATCTGTTACCCCAGCATCTTTTTTTAAATTTCGGCCTTACTTAAAATGGACAGAAGTGGTAAGAGTAATGGTGATAACAGGGGACACCCCCGTCATTTTCTGACACCAGATGGCAAAAAGATGGACAAGTCGCCCAGTTTACATGGAATGCACGCTCAAAGTTCAACCGAAACAAGCGGTTTGGGAGAAACTATTACTTCGGGATTTTCATCTCAGGACAGCGTGCTAAGTGGTAAGGATCTTGAGAATCATAACAACTCTTCCACCGATGCGACGGTGGTACGAAACCCCAAGAGCGTGTCGGTCACGGATGAGAACATCAGAGGAGTAACCCGGATCGGACGGAAGCCAGTCATTCGTCCAATAGGAACACAGAAAAAGAGTTACGCCCCTGTGCCTGCAACGGCTGATGTGAACGACGACGATATGTTTATTAATCAGACAAACTTTGACGCTCTCTTTATGCAGAGCGCCGCCGAGGCCGCTCGAGTCGACGAGAATAACGTGACATCTCGTATGACTTCGTCCGGGCAGACGACAAACTCTCACCAGAGAGGAGACCCCGTAGACGAATGGGAGAGGGGAGGCTCGGTGAGGAGCTCTATAAGGAGTCACTCGTCGATCGGGTCCTTTCGGTCACGAAATGGGTCCCGGAAAAGTCCCAGGCGATTCCTGGGCGTTGGAACAAAGTCAACGTGGATGAAATGGTCGGAAGAGCGCAGAGCGTCATACCGACGACGAATTGAACTGCTGGACAAACCGAAAGTCGACACGGAGCGCGTGACTACCCCAATCAAGAAAGCGCGTCAGGAGTGCCTTAAATTTGTCCATCCCGACTTGGAGAAGAATTATCTATCAGAAGATGACATCAATGACCTAAAGAGGCATAAACAGCAGCAGTATTATACTTATAGTGTGATTGAGAAGTCGAAAAAAGGCCGCTATCCTGTGCGAACAGAAGTTCACCTCACAGTGGCCGAATGGAACATTATTAACGATTTTTGGCAACACAACCTTTTTCAGAGGACCCGCTACGTGGGCGTTGCAATAAGCTTCTTTACTTTAATACTTCAGATACTCAGTATCACCAGCTCGTCATGGATATCTTACACTAGACACTTACGTAAGTAACAGTTCATTTTTTTCTTTACAATTTCTTTTCAGGTAATGTGCATCTTTTTGCCAATATCCTACACCTACTTGACCCCAGTTTTCACGCAGAATATACCATAAATACTCTTAAGTCATAGATTGTTTTTATTCAAGAAAGGAACTTGAAAACTGCTCGCGACTTGAACTGCATGGTATTCATGTGTGACATAGATGACATAATGTAACAATATATGTGGTATCTCTCATATCTTTCTGAACTTCTCCACCTACAGTTTGCTAGCAAATGATATGAAATGTAGACCAAACAATATATATATATATATATATATATATATATATATATATATATATATATATATATATATATCATCTACAGCAGCAACAGGAGCCGTTATAGGTCCACTGCTGGCCAAAAGCCTTTTCAAGCTCTTATTACCATTATATATATATATATATATAACCATTATTTTCAATTTTGGAATGTTTACATTGAATGCATTGAGCGTTGTTAAGGCGACTAAAAAACATTGTGCATCAGTGTTCAGTTGAACTACTTTTAATCACGCTAAAAAGAGAAAAATTCATACCAATAATTCTATAAACTTATTGAATGTATACATTTTCAAATTGGCAAGATTTGGGGTTATCATAAATTTTTATGAGTTAAATTGGAAAAAATATCAGCCAGATCTAACTGAAAAGAGCTAATTTGGCAACCTTGGTGTAATTTCTTTTCAGTGCAGGCCAAGCTGCATTATAATTGATTTATAATCGTAGGCTTCCTTATCTTTTCAAGTTCAAGCAGCAAGATTTTGTAACATTTAATCAAGAGTTCAATGATTGCAAGAATATTTTCACTCAGTGCAGAACTCAAGAGATTCTCAATTGGCTAAGAATGATTTAATTCCTCGTGATGCCCACAATTTCTTTATTCAGTATTGTAAGCAAACATTCATCTACTCATAAAAAGCCTCCATTATGGCTAGGCTCAATGATGTTCTGCTTGGGGTCACGAGTTCAGGAAATGAGTTCAGTTGGGTTTGAAAGTCTGTTTCACTGAGAAATATTAATGTAGAAGTGGAAAAAACTTCATTTCGAGAGAAAAACACAATATCAAGTAATGCACAAAAGCTTTTAGTTGAGTTCAATGGTAATCGAAAGTTCTGTTGTATCCACAGATAAAGATATAGTGAAGACTAGTCAGCGTGGCGAGAAAACAATTATCGAAAAAGCAGTTTGTACATAGGAGAGTCAGCATGCTGTGAGATAATATGAATTGGCAATCTGCAGCAGCCGCCTTTTAGCGTCCATCATTGGACATAGACCTTCCCTAGATCCGCCTGACTTATAATGGGTGCTGCAGAGCCAATTCTTTCTGAACTTGTCTTGTTCGTCATGCCATCTCATATTTTGCTGGTTTTGCATATGATCCACGTTGAGTCGTGGTGTCAAGCAGTTTTCTGACAATCTTGCAACATGACAGCACCATCGCTATCTGAGTTTTCTAATGGACTCAATATATCTGACTCTGACGTGTTTTTTTCCTAATATACTGTGCTGTCATGTGATCCCTCCCTGAGATGTTGTACATGATTCTCACCGATACACGTTACATAGTTCTGAGTTTGAGGGTCAATCTTTTGGTTTGGTTCCATCTTTCAGCTCAATAGGCTTCAGTTGGTAGAGCGCATATATTTCGTTAGATCACGTGTTACATTAGCAACCACACCACTTATGTTCGGATCAAAAGCTGAAACTAAAATGTTATAAACACAAATGGGGTGTGATTTATCCGTCTCTGCTACTTGTATACGTTTAAATACAGTAATTGCAAGGACCTACAACAGCAAACCTGTTTTTGTCTAGGTATCTGCCTATTGTTTTCCACTGCCTCTAGTTAGTGTTGAAACCTGGATTTCAAAGAAGTAATATATCTCAAGTTTGGAAGATACAGTTCTCCTAACTTCAATCCTTCGTATCTGAACTTGCGCCAGGCAAAGCTATGTTCAGTAAATATCTGAAACTTATACCTGCATTTCGAGTGGTAAGGCCTAATTGGTATTCTAGCCTCACTGAACTCAAGGATTTCGTATTGTTTTTCAAATGAGATGAGATCTCTGCACAGAATATTGGCGCGACAAAATCTTCCATCTTTGTATTCGACCCCAGTAGGACTGAGCTAGGATTGGTTATTATCTAAAATAGAACAAAGAATGAGTCACTGGGTCTGGACAGCGTTAATAGAATAAACAATCAAGAGAGATGCCACTTCGAAGCGGCTACCTTATCGGTCGCAGATTCGATTCTTGCATTCTTTAGTTGTTTATTCTATTTACACTGTCTACGCCAAGTGACTCATTTTCCGTGTAGCAACGGGAGGTCATTTCAAATAGTTTCAAATAACATAACGCATTCATAAATATTCTGTCGGATTATAAGTCCATTTCTCAATAACATACACATACATATACATATGTGTGTATGTGTGTGTATATATATATATATATATATATATATATATATATATATATATATATTGATGTGTGCACACACAGGTACATGTATACACAAGTTTTATGCATGTATGTATGTATGTATGTAACCTTCTACTCTGTCTCTGTTTTTAGATCTGTGATCTCCCCAAACTGTAGTTATACTGCGTTGGCCAATTTCAGGTGTAAAAGTTCCCGTCTTGTAGTTAAAGACTTCCTCTAATTCACGTTTTCATTATTTTTGCCTTGTCTGCAGATTATTTTCGGCCAAAGACCATTATCTAGTCCTCCCTGTCGGATGCCAATTGCATCTTTATTTAACTCTCTTAAACTGGTTGTATTGCCAAGAATAAGATACGTAGATGTGAACTAGTGTAGATAGATAGATAGGTAGATAAATGAGGACAGATTGATAAATATTGACTGACTTAGATATGTAAAAACTAAGGTAGATATATGAAGAGACTCTGATAGATAGATAGATGGATAGATAGATAGACTGAGATACATATTGACAGACTTAGATATGGACAAACTTAGGTAGGTATATGAACAAACTCTGATAGATAGATAGATAGATAGATAGACAGACAGAGGTCAGAGAAACGAACTCGGATAGATAGATAGATAGACTGATAGATGGATAGATATGGACTGCTGAAGACGGTATATGAACAGACTCAGATAGATAGATAGATAGATAATGGACAGAGAGAGGTATATGAACGAACTCGGATAGATAGATAGATAGATAGACCGGTAGATGGATAGATATAGACTGCTGATGACGATGCATGAACCGACTCAGATAGATAGATAGATAGATAGATAATCGGCCAACAGAGATATACAGTGAACCGACTGAGATATATAGTGTCTCCATTGACTTTTATTGATCAATGTTCCGTTGACACAACAGCAAAAAAAACTAAACCTGGTGGCCAAAATGAAAAACAAAAACATCTGTTGTTTTTCAAGAGCATTCAGACAGAACATTCAATTTCCGTGCGTCAATAATTCCATATTGAGAGAGAATTTCAACGATTTTCGTTGAACACATAAGCCACCAACCTAATTAGAGGTGCAGGGTGGCCTAGTGGTTAACGGTACAAGCGATGGAATCGGTGAACGCAGTCCACTTCGCACAAATACCCTTCTCTCCCTAGCTATGTATGGATAACAGAGCAGTTGGAGCCTTCTATACCTTTTGTGAGGCAGTTTATCTTTCTGGTGCGTAAATAGTAAAATCCCAGAATTGCCCCCCAAAAATGAGTGGATCGTTTGAAATGGAGACAGCAATCATTGCCTCGTGTTTTTGCGACATAAGAGGTAGATTTGCTTTTCGACCACATTCTCTCTGGGTGGCCTCTTGCCACTCTAAATACCCGACTGGGGGTGGTAGGAGAACGGAACGGGAAGAGCATTTTCCTAAGTGGGTAGCATCCCTTTTCTCAGACTGGTGTGGTGGGTGACTGATCAGCGACATCAGTATTCGATTAATAAAGGGAAATTGTTCCAATGTCGTAACGCATGGGTCATTTGATCACCGTCCCAAAAGGTCAGGAGAACTAATTCATTCATTGGTCACTCTTTCTTCCAATTCTTGATTGATCATCCCCAACCTGGGAGGCTATTAAAAAACATCGGGTGACGAATCAGACCTGTTATCTATTTATTCGAACTGGTTGAAAACCCCTCGCTACGGTCGGGATTTCCAGCTAATTCCAGCGAAAGGCTTAAGTAGGCCTTGTAGTCCTAATAGGAGATCAAAACTTTTGTGGGTTAGCTTGATTCTATGACACACTGCGCCATCTAGGTTACTTGGAAGTCTCATATGCAAAAATTGAATAAGACTTTTAGAATTATTCAGATTGATAGGTGCATGAAAATCATATCATTATTATCGGGAAAAGGGCGAATGCAGACTCCCAAGAAAATATGCAGAAAAATCCCCCCCGGCCCCGTTAGAAATTATATAAATTTTTGTGGCCATAGCTGTTGCTGTTGCTGTTCCTGAGTTTTACCATGACAGTCAAATGGACTTCTGGCGAATTTGACTAAATGTTGGAAGGGATTGCTTTCTAATTGTATTTTATGAACTGCAAGTAGTTTTGCTGTGCGCTGTCATTGGCATTATATACCTACATACAAGAAATTGAAATATTTCTCTAGATAGCTCATTTCCATATATATTATACAACAAGCAGAATAATTAAATACTGCTTCCAGAGAAACACAGATTGAACATGATTTATCATACCGATGAATATTAACTGATTTTTATCTACAAAACATGTTACTCGAGTGAATTAATCAAAACTTGTCAACAATGTAATTAGCATTCATTCACCCATAAAATCAGAGTGAACATGAGAAGGCATCAATATATCAGCAGCAGTTTCGGTTACGCCTTACATAAAGGCCATTAATAATAAAAAAAATTCCACTGATTTTGGACGCTGCTTCTACTCTAACAATCTTCAATACTATCCCAACGCTAAGTGGAACGCCTTAATGCCATGTATTGTGCTTACATACACTATTGTAAAAAAAATGTTACGGTTTTTGTGGGAGTTCTGATTACAATGTACCTATAACGCTAAACTAGACACATATTTTTCTCCCATTCGCACATTTTTTAAGTATTCGGTTACTTCCCTTGTAAAGGTTATAAAGTATTTTTTGTTAGTAATATTTGCGCTTTCTTTAAGATTTTAGGCCAACCTGCACCGCTAGTCAGGTTGATGGCTCATGTGTTCAACTCGAATCGTTGAAATTCTCTCTCAATACAGAATTATTGATGCATAGTGTACACTGTACCTCAATCATACTTGCAGTTCCTTCAGGAAATTCATGCTCTATTATTATTAGTAGTAGTAGTAGTTGTAGCAGTAGTAATAGTAATAGTAGTTTTTACACCAGGAGTAATGATGGCTTTTACTGGAGATCAAGGGACGGCAAGTCTACTCAATACGCCAGAACTCTCAATATTCTAGCCGATCTCTGCAGTGCTGTCTCGGTTCTCCCTCGAGATTTCATTTCCTCCAACTTCTCTACTAGATTCTTCATGATTGTTCCCAGGGCACCAAATATGACTGGTACTACGGTCATCCTCATGTTCCATGATTTCTCAGGTCCTTAAGCAAGATCAAAATACTTATCTGGCTTTCCATTTCCTATCAGCTTCACTCAATGGTCTGTCGTAATAGCGAAATTCAATATCTGGCATGTTTTCTCTCCTCTTGCTCACGCCAACTAGATCTGGTCTTCTGGTTTGGATAGGGTGATTCGTTTTAATCTCAAAGTCCCGGGGGATTTTTTTTGTGATTCAGTCTCACATTCAGATTCTGGTTTGCGTATATTCCATAATTACTATTATTTGTTCGTCTTTATCTATCGTATCTGGTTACTAAAGTTAGGAACTAGATGAAATCAAATCTGCTAAATCTTCAGCTATCTCTTCAGCATTACCACTGACGTCAACACACATGCATATATATATATATATATATATATATATATATATATATATATATATATATATATGAGTGGATACGATGTACTCCACAATATGTATTGAGTTGATGATAAGGAAATATACTGATTTAAATCAAATTTTGTTCACCGACGTGTTGTCTTTCGACTTTAACAATTTGAAATTTGTAAGTTTGACAAAAGGCGAAACATGTTCGTATAATAAATTGAATTTAAATTCAACTAAATTCAACCACAAAATAAAGAATAGAATTACCAATATAAGTGAATTACACGCACCAAAATCCTAAAATTAATTTTGAAATATTTATGGGAAACACGTAGAAATAGAGTGATAAGATTAAAATCGACATGCGTGGCACGTAGTCGTGAATACTTTTAGACGACATAAATTTTGATTAATAAAATTTCATTTTCATGGCAAGTTTACATTACTATATATGATTATTAATGCATTATATATGAAATTTTATTTGAGATGACCTCCGTTATTACACGGAGAATGTGTCACTTGATCTAGACAGTGAAAAATAGTATAGATAATTAAAGAAAATGGTGCCACTGCAGGAATCGAATCTGCGACCAATAAGGTAGCCGCTTGAATGTAGCGTCGCTCTTGCCACTGAGCTAGATAGCTCTGTGGAAAAGTGGAGGTCCAAGTAATTGATTTATCTCCACGTTATCATTTTTGTTCATTCACAGTCCATGTCTGTACTATTGTTTCTCAACACGGACAATTATGTTATTAAGAAATGGATATATAATCCGAAAGAATATTTATGAATGCGTTACATTATTTGGAACCCCATTTGAAAAGACCTCCCGTTTTAACACGGAGAATGTTACTTGGCCCTGACAACGTATATATTCATGTATAGTCCAGAAAGCTTTACAGATTTGAACACTGAACATTAAGAAAACATTTTCAAAATGTTTTTTGTTAGTTCAGTCACTTATTTCCCAATATCTGTCCGTACAATTCATTCAATTCAGTGTTTCCCCCACTGTCTACATATATTTTGCTATCATGGTACAGTATGTATATTTTCTCTTATTGGGATCATCAGCTATTTACCATGTAACTATTTCAGGGATTTTAAAAGCAAAACAGCACCCCAGCAGTGCTGATCAGACACCACCTTTCTTTCATCTATAATCTTATTGTATAGTTTATGGTATCCATGTATTTGGTTATTTTACATTGGGCATTATCATAATGTATTATATATGGATGTTATTTTATGCTACACATCATTTAATTTCCTGAAACAGAGCTTACTTAAGTAGGTTACCCCCCCCACCAAAAAATGTTTTTAACGATGAGAGATCAATAAGTATAACAGCAGATGTGACTAGCTGTTCATGTCACTGCTATTGAGTGTTTACCCATGTGAATAATAAATCCGCAGCGTCAGTTTTAATCTCACACTGCATGCTAACCAACCGATGATATCATCTTTATGAATACTAATTACACAGAAAAACGTTTTTGAGTTGATTTTCTATCAACGTATTCAACTGGAGAATCTTTCCCACCATATATATAGAGAAAGAGGGGCGAGGATTCAAAGTGAACCCTTCAATGCTCAGTCTATTTGAGGTCTTGATCATTGGTTATTCACATATTCTAGTACGTAAAACTATATTATAAAACAGATATCGCGCAATCTAATCCTCAGTCCAATCTTTTGTTTCCACAAAAGGAAGCCAAGTTTTTTTCCCAGCATCCATCGAGTTCTTCTTCTGTTTATTCTATGGCAAAGTTTGCCTTTTAAAAGAGTTGAGATTAATCTTTTCTTTTCGTGAACTCAGTATTTTTTATCGTCAATTATCAAAAAAAGCAGTGGAATTTAAAAAAAAGCTTGGAAGGAACAGCTGTTGTTTTTTTTTCTTTTTTTCTCGCCGCTATTTATCGTTGCACTAAGCTACTCTATAAAAATTACAATACAAGTCGGTCAATCCAATTTTACCGAACCAAATAGCAAAAGAATGTCTTGTAAAAGTTTGTTACTGGTTCGCAAACTGATACATCAAAGGGAGGTAACAAATAATGCTAACTCGGTGGTTGTCGCTACTAAAGTATTAAGGAATAGATTAAATCGGAATAATTGACCATTTGAAACTGTATTTTATTAGTTTTAATTATAAAGGATATAATTTAGGGTTCGGTGTCAGGATTGGGGAATCCGTGGAAGATGGAGGATAATTTTTGCTCTATTATGATAACAAACCAGCTAATCTTGAGAATTGCAATTACGTTGATATGATAAAGTGTAAGAATTCGGTATTTTCGTATTTAAAAAAAGCAATTTTCGATTTTTATCGAAAATATTCTTATTGTATTGCAGTATTTTAAAAGTATGAGAATCAATTGATCCAAAGGAAGATTGCTTGCCCTTCTCCCTCCTCTTATTCCTACTACTACGGACAGTGGACACATCGTTGAACTTATGGTCCTTGTTTATTTAGGCTGTCAGTTAAAAGATTTGGTTGATTTGCCATCTGATTCCCTCCACCCTAACAAACAGACTCGAAATCCCGAACCATTTCAACTTAGCAGGGGTAACTCATGCGAATGTCCATAGCCTGCGATCGAGTCGCAGTTCCGGCAGTGTTTCTCGAAAGAACCCGTAAACCCACGGGCGTACCGATGGGGGGGGGACTGCCCTGGACGACACCAGCTGAGGGATGACATCTCAATGTTTTGGCAGTGCGAAAAAATTCAACGTTTACCATTACTTTTAGCGCTAATTTTCTGCGATTTTAATAAATCTTCAGCCATTTTCTAGCTATTTAAGAGGAATTTTGCCAATTTAGCATGATTCAAAATGGCCATAAAAAGCTAATAGTGTTATGGCGTTTTGGACATTTCTTTTAGGTCGATTTAGCGCACCCTGGCAGACACCAATCCTACGAACGCCACAGCATAATCAAAAACTGTAATCAAAACTTTCAAAATTGGTCTGTTCGCTTTTCAAAACGGTCCATCAGGTTGTGAATGTATCGGGCGTACAAGCCGAGCCAATAAGGCATAAGGGCTGAGGATCTAACCATTTACTCCATATTACGTCTACAAAAACTTTTCTTTTTTTTTTCACCACCCTCAATACGTTCTAGAGGGGATTCAGTTTTCACTGTAAGTTTATGCTAAACTGGTCCCTAGTTTGCGCCTGCTTTTTTAAAATTCAGACTTTTTTGTGATTACTGCCCTACAAAAGTGGAGAGAAATAACTTATTCCTTGATCACCCCTTTCTCCAATTTTTTCAATTGATCACTCCCAACAGGACATGCTGCCAAAATTTTATATATTGGTTTGGAATGACGTTTCAGACGGACAGACATCAATGATATTCATCCGTTTAGATATTTGGTTCGCATCTGTTATCTGTTTGTTTCTATGAATGTACAGACCGAAGCGCAATAGGCTTAAGTTCTACTAAACGGATTTACATTTGATCTAAACATTTCATCCATGTTTACTATTTGTTTGTGTTTCTATCGATCAAACGATGATACTTAAGCTTATAGTGAATGGATCAAAAGTTCTTTGTTGAATTGCTACAGCCTAATGTCTACCTCAGCCTACGACCTATGAGCAGTTGTGGGAACAACTTACAAAACACCCAAATTGATAAAACAAATTTAGTGGAAGCAGAGATAACAGCTAACTTTTAATATATGCATTCAGCTTCCGTTCGTTTTGGGGGGGGTGTATGTTTTTTTTTATTTTAAACTCCTTAAAAACTAAAAATTAAGACTCAGAGAGCAGAAATTTTGATAAGTTGTTACTTAAACACATATCTTTGGATGAACACTTTTTAATGTTTTAAAGAGTTTTAGAGCAAAGGAAAAAGACCGAAGCTAAATTCATATAATGAAATTCCGTGGTCAGCTGTTTCTTTAATTCTCTTGCGCTTCACCAGTTTAGCGTTTTCGTTAGCTGAACCCAACGCCGCCAATAATCTTACCAAAACGCTAAAATGACGTAGAACTGTAACTAATGAAATCGGACCTCTTCGATTGGAATCGGCTAACAGCTTCGAATATGAAGATGTTGAAGGGGTGATTATGTTATTACTTCTTTTGCCTTTGGGTTCAGGTGGTGATCACTAAAAAAAGCTGAATTTTCAACAAAACTGAGGGACCTGTTTAGCATGAAGTTGGATTGCGAATTGAACCAACACTAAAAACTTGTTTTTCTCAACATAACAAGGAATAAATAATAAAGTTTTGAAACTAAAGGGACCAATGTTATGTGGGCCAGTGGACAATTTTGTTGGGTGGGTGACAGTTTACAATAACCAACGACCGAATAATCGCACTGACAACGTTCCAACTTGATGGGTTATATCTAACCCCTGAGTTCAAGTGAGAGAGACGGCGACGATTCACTCCACCATCTAAAACAACTTGACTTTCGAAATATAAAGTTGAATATATCGAGCACTCTGTGAAATAAATCCGCCACATATCAGACGTTGCTTTATATTATCATATTATGCTATATTGCTAACCTGATCTGTACCATATGTATTATGTATATACATATACATATACATATATATATGTGTGTGTGTGTGTGAGAGAGTGTGTGTGTGCAGGGGTGAGTGTGTGTGTGCAGGGGTGAGTGTGTGTGTATGTGTGTACAGTTATATATGTGTGTCAAATCTGTGTGTTTTTGTAAAGATACTGTTTGTAGTTTCGTGAAGGGCCATTAACATTGAAAGATTTTTTTTCTGACGATTGAATGCCGTAGAATGAATTAGTGTAAACGTCATGTTAACAGCTCAAAAAACACGAAAGGGTTCAATCGTCTGAAGTCTTTGACTGCGTTTTCATTTCACATATATGGTTGTGTGAGTGTTTAGAAGGAGGACGAAGCTGGAGAGTAGAAGAGAACGATTATCTTACTTATTAGAAAAACCATCAACCAAAAACTGTTATAGAAGGTTTCTTCAGTTTTCGATTAGGTCCTGCTGGCTGTGCATGTATGTATGATCCTTCGGGACCACATCAATGGAGCGAGAGAGTTTAACATTTAGACATTCATTTTCTGTCATTTCTAGTAAAAACGTTTTACTTTTTTTTAACCCCTCCCCTAAGTATGTTTTTAGTTGAGAGTCCAAATTGCTATATAAGTCATCGCTAAACTGGTCCCCATTTTGTGCCCGCTTGTTTTTTGAAAATTTGAACTTTTTAGTGAGCTTTCAAAAGGCAAGAGAAGTAAATCATTAATTCATCACCCCTGTTTCCATTTTTTTATTGATCACACCCAACGTGGTATGCTGCCAAAAAACGTTGGTCACATGATAGTTTCTGTTGAGTGACTAACCTGGCCTGTTCTCAAAAGCATCTATCCGTAGTTTTATGGTGATCAATCAAATATTTTAGGGTTACAGCTCTTCCTTGATCAAATCAATCGTTACCGATAAATAACCCTCGCTTTGCCTGTTGTTGCTTTCTGTTCCTTCTCGTATTTTATCACAATCCGTCAATACGCTACCCCCGTTTGAAAATAGATCCATGTAATTATTCCAGTGCTGCTGGTCACAACATTTTGTTTATAGACTTGAAAATTGGCATCTTTATTTCACTTGAACCCTTCTTGAATGTTTTTTATTCAACTTTATCATAAAGAGGGTTTTTTTTAAAACCTTTTGAGACCTTCTTTTGGCCGGTCTATCAATAACATCTAGATAACGTAGAATCTAGATGTTTCTGGATGTTTGTTGTTTTTTGTTTTTTTTGTTCTTTTTTTTACTCTATTTTAAATATTTTCCAGTCGAAAAGGCCAGTGGTATCATAACTAGAATTTATTCTGACCATATTCATTCTCCGATGGGATTTTTCCAATATACCTCCGAATTTTGACGCTACGGTTGTTCAGTCATTGGTCTTGAAGGTGACTTGTCATACTTACTTGTTTACATTATCATAAACAAGGGATGATGAATTTTTCAGTCGAAATTGAAGCTTGATCTGGAGGGGGCTGAATATCTATAGAAACGGATCATACAAGGTGAATACAGTCGTTCTCACATTGGTAGCAGTGAATAGTATTCGAGGTGTAGTCCTTGAATTCATTCTCAAAGCATACATCGACCCGTACCGTACAATCTCCCGTCGCGAACCGTCACATGGGATTAATTGATTTCTGATCTATGAAAGAGGAGGAATTCTGTGACGCCATCTTAACATCTTCAATTCTTTATTGTCCTGCTTTCATCTTCTGTGTTCGAAAGTCTTCAAAAACCCGTGAATTTCATGTCATGCGCATAAGAAACTGTTCACCGCAGGGGTTTTTTTTTTACATTTTGTATTCATTTTTGGCTGGTTGTCGAATTTTTACTAAGGTGATCCTGTTTTTCTCACCTAACAAGAACGACAAGTTCAGACTTCTGGTCAAGACTAAAAAGTGAAAAGTTTGAACGATGAATAGAGAGAGGAGGGATCAGAGAGAGAGAGAGAGAGAGAGATTGGGTCGGATTCTATTCTACTTCAACAATCAACGAAAGCAAAAATGAAAGAGGGGGAGAGAGAAAGAAAGGGGGAAAGATCACAAGAAAGAGGGAAAGAGAGAAAGATAGTGAGAAAGAAAGAAAAAATAAAAGAAAGAGACAGAATAAATTTGAAAGAACGAAAGAAAGAAAGAAATATATGAATAAAGAGAGAAAAAGATAATAGAAAGCTATGGATAGATTGAATTATTTGGTATTGCTAAGCAGATTCTTTGAATTGGATTTTTTCCTATCTTTATTATATTTCTTTTCCTTCTTTCTCTACTCTTCTCAACCCTGATCATCCATGACAGAATTCGAAATTTTGCACACACACACGCGCACACACACTCCCCTCAAAGAGTAGGGATTTTGAAAAATTCGGCTCTGTGGCTAAAATAGTTGCTTTCAGATTTGGATTTAACACTTTACAATTCTACAAGTCTATTAGAAACAGTCAACCGAAACTGTCAACATACCGTAAGTTTCTACAGTTTTAAATGATTCTGGCTAGCTGGTTATCTTTCTATTTGTAATGTGTATAGACTGCACAAGCGTAGCCAGAGAGCTGAGAAATAAAACATTCATTCCTTATAATGTCTACAGAAACTTTTTTCATTTTTTCGAATCCACCCCCAGAATAAGTTTTACAATAAAAGTTTATGCTAAATTGATCCCTTAGGTCCTTCTCGATTATGTCCATGTTTTCAAAAAAAGTTGGGCTTTTTTAGTGATTACTGCATAAATTCGTCAATCCTTTCTTTCATTTCTTAATTGATTACCCCCAACATGGCATGCTGCCAAAAGATGTTGATCATGTGAACATTTCTATTGAGTAAGACTTGTTATTTGTGCTCTTTAAGTTTTTACACCGAGAGTATCTTGTTGATTTGATTGTTGTCATCAGACTTTTAGCGTCCGTTGTAATGCATAGATCTTCCTCCAGATTCGCCAGACCTCTCCATCAAGGGCGTCACGGAGCCAACACTTTCAGAAATTGCCTAGATCGTCACGTTATCATATTTTCTGTCAGCCAAAGTTTCGCATATGATCTATGGGGATCCACGGTGTGAGTTGTGATGTCCAGCAGTTATCTGACAATCTCGCAACGTGACCAACCAATTGTCTTTCGAGTTTCCTGATGAACTCTACGATATCCCGGACACCTGTATTTCCTCTGATATACTGTGCTGTCTTGCAACCTCTCCACGTGATGTTCAGCGTGATTCTCTCTGGCGCACGTCGTATGATTATCAGTATTAGGGACAATATTTTAATTAGATTCCATGTTTCAGCTCCATGGATGACTATCGGAAGAATGCATTCTTCTTTTTAGGGCCAATGGGATTTTCTTGTCTTTGAATTTTGAGCTTGCCAACCTAGAGTAATTCTTTGCTTGCTTTTTTTTGTTTGAGGAATTCATGGAGATTAATTATCCTAGGTAAATGTAGTGGTTCACTTTCTCAAGTTCTGCGTTTTTTTCATTTTGATTATTGTATCTATTATCCTCAACAAGTTTGTTGGACATGACATTTGTTTTACTAAATTTCATGAGCCGACCAACCTTTTTGCTTTCATCATTCAGTTCGTCTTGCATTACTTAGATGTCCCAAAGGTTCTCAGCGAGAAGGATAATGCCATCTGAGAATCTGAGGCCGCTTTGGTATTCGTCGTCTATACTGATTCCTTTATTTTTCCAGTCTAGCTTTCAGAAGATCATCTTTGGGTAGGCTATGAAGAGTTTGGGTGTGTTGGTATCATCTTATCTTAACCCTTTTTCGAGTTGAAAGGAGCCTTAGTTTTTATGTAGCCTGATAAAGTGCCTGTTCAGTCTGTATGATTCCCTACACATTTTTCGCTTCTCTTCATACTGTACAGCGTATATTCTATGATGTGGTTCTCATGATACGCTACAAAACATCTAGCAAAATTTCCATTATAATATTCATGACTGGACTGCGAATTATCGAAACTCCAAATTATCAAAGCAGCGAATGGAAATTCTGTGAATTAAAAGGGTTGTCTGTAAATGGTTTCAAATACTTCCACAGATTTAGATAACATTATACGTGGATATGTTGAGCTCTGTATATCATTTTTCAGTCATTTATCTACGCCAGGAGTGTTGTTTGAAGGCTGAAATAATTCGAGAGGATACTTTGACCGAAGCCAGACGACGCAGTTTTATGGTAATAATGTTTGCTATCATCTTTCAACCAAATTATTACGAATAACGCCACTCCTGCAGCTTTGTCTACTGGGGTAGCATGTACTTTTATGCTGTAATGGCTTTTGTTTTATGAACACCCCTGTTTTATGGACATAGTCACCGAGAAGCTAATATTGCTGCCTTGCAGTTATGGTACCAAGGCAACAAACACCGCCAAATAATACTAAAGTATCAATTCTTTAGATCTTATTACTAAGATAAAAACCATCGCTGTCTCTGGGCTCACTTCGTTAGGGAAGCAAAAAGGAATGGTTGCATTTGTATATATATCAGTGGTTCCAAACAGGGAGAGGGGAGGTAATTCACATATTCTAGGGTGGAGGTAAGGCCATTAGTTGAAAATGAATTGTCTTCAAATGTCTTAAAATCTATATAACTCTTTAGACTATATATATATATATATATATATATATATATATATATATATATATATATATATATATATATATATAGTTTAGAAAGCTTTACAGCTTTAAACACTGAACATTGAAAAAAATTCTGATATATTTTTATATCACTTTTTATGTCACTCATTCGGATCCACACTCCTTGTTAGATCTGCGTGCATTTTTCGACAGACCAGTGATCATTTTAGGTGTTGGAATTCCATACATCAAAGCTGACCGTCGGATTAGATTGATACAAGTGTTTTATTGTCAAGTTTGGGTTAGGGATTAGGGCTTTTACACAAAGAAAAATATGTTTCATTTTCAGGTTAGGGTTAAATTCCTTGAAAAAAAAATGATGCCAGACTGTCATAAAGATGGAAGGAAAGAGAACTTTCCATTCGCTGTTTCCTATGACAAACGTCAACTAATGGTCCAGTTTAGCATTATAGTTACATTGTAAATAGAACCCCACCTTTGAAACTTTTTTTAAAAAAAAGATTATCAAATCTATCAAATTTCCTGAAGATTTGTAGATTTAATAGAAGAAAAGCGGATAAAATTAGAAGAAAAAGAAATGTTACTTAGATTCCTTTTCTGTGCTTTTAACCACTTGGCTATAAGTTCCTCTTGTGATATTTTTTGAGAAATAACTTAATCTACGATTAGAAACTAATCAGGATGGAAAAGCTAGTTTTTGAGCTCAGGAGTCATGGTCAACTATCATATGTTAATCCTGGGGTCAAGTCCCCCTTATAGACAAATTTGCATCCCCTAGGCTGCAGCCATGTTGGTGCCTATAAGACGCATATACGCAAACAAGATATTCTATTACAATAAATATGAATATTTATGTAATCTCTGACACATAAACAAACACACACATATACATATATGTGTGTATGGGTATTTAGTATGATTACTTTAGTCTGGTTCATACCAATAAGCAAACTGCACCCAGTGAGGATTGAATTCTGAACACAGTCGTAATAGTCTAATAAAGTTCACTTACTATTACTCCACACCAAGACACACACACACTCACACACACACACACACACACACATATCTATCTATATATATATATATATATATATATATATATATATAATGCCAAATTCATTAAATTCAAAAACAACTCATTGCCAATCCAAACGAAGTAAAAATGTGACGTATTGGCGCTGATTAACTGCCAGCAATGGTAGTGCTGACCATTTCGTCATTACTCCGCAATTTCCTATTAATCGTGCAGTGATAACCTCTGTGCGTTATCATGCGAACCGTTTGTTCAATTCAGATGAAACACATCCAAGAATCAGAAATAACTAGATTGGCAAATATAAAAGATCGTTGGCCGCTTTTTATTGGTAAGGGTCCATTAGTGGTAAAATCGCTAAAAATCGAGGAAGAAACGCCAGAAACCCCCTACCTCTACATCTCACCCGTTATCAATATCCACGTTTACCCTGAAAGTAAGTGCTGAAATTTGAATCTCGTGGGACGGAGATAATATACTTGAAAAAGTCGGAAGACTTAACCCAATTATGTAAATACTCTTGTTCTAATTGATTTTATCTTTTTGTTTACTAAAAATAAATGCAGTTTCAATCATCACCGTCTGCCATTTTAAGTCCACGACTCGCCGAAGGCCTTTCAAATTTATTTTTATGATGACCGCGATTATGCTAACTCTACCATGTCTTACTATAGTCTATCGCTCTATCTGTGGTCATTTCTTCTTGGTAGGTGTCCAACCCATCTCCATTTTGCTTACTTATCTTAAATTGATTAATTAGAAAAAGAATGAAAGCGGAATCTCCTCTATACTGACCTACCCTTCACAAGGTTGACAATGGTTGTAACATTATTCAAGCCACTGCTTGGGGGTGATCGCTGCAACTCGACCAGGTTAGTAGCTTCTATATGTCCTTGAGAAAGGATTTGGATGTCCGGTCCTAGCTTGGCAAGATGTTTTGTTAATCGGCAGCAGAGCATGATAGGCTGAGACGGCCTCAGAACGATCTTGTTGCCACACCTGGTATTCTCAGACAGTCACCCATCTATGTCATGATCAGGCTCAGGTATTGCTTAACTTCAGTGATCTTACGAGAATTGGTGTATCCTACATGATTTGACCGTATTTGGCCCAGGGTGGTAAATTAGTTATGGGACAGTGGCTTGTTGAGTGCTCACTCACTGACTCAGTCAGCTATCGTGGCGTGCCAGAAGCGATACACTTCTTGTCAAGATATCTGGCCAGGGGACAGGAAGCTAAGAAAAGTGGATTCTAGTTTCAGCCAAAGGCAGTAGGTTGGAGCGAATGCGAGCAGTCGAAATTCGATTTGCGAATCCCGTTTTCCGCGCTGATAACCGTCACGCCAACTTTCATTACATTAGAATTATTAAATTATGGATACCTCACCTCAGTGGTTTCGATATTGGGATCTGTCAAATAAAGCTCGGGGGTCCGTAGTAGTTTCCCTTTGAATCTGAAATTGCGAATCTTGTGGCGTAGAAACTTAATCCATTGCACAGCTATCAAGAACATTATTATTGAAAATAGGCCTGTACCGTATATCAGAATTCATTTTGATTAATCCGTTTTGAATGAATGTGATTTTTAATGTTCAAAAGTGTTTTTTTATCGTAGATCAGCGATTATTATAAAAAGTAAACGATAACAATAAGGTATATCTCTTTCATATAAGGGGTCCTTGATTTTTCGTGGTGTCGAAACCACTGCTTCACATTATTCAAGGTCCTTTTATACTCTCAGGGCAAAGGTATACTCTTCTCAAAAATCCAATCTTTTGGTTTCTCAGTTTTTCCCTTGTGTTCCGAAATTTCTTCCGAAAATGTCTTAAGCAAAGTATTTTTATTTATCTGTTGGCAAACTCAACCAACAGCTAAAACTGTCAACACATTTCAGCATGGGTTTCAGCAGTTTTGAAATGGTTCTGGCTGGCTACGAATATATGTGTCTTATGTACTGGCTGAACCAATGGAGCTAGAGATTAAAAAAAACATTTACTTTTATTATAACTAAGAAAAGATTTCTCTTAAAAAAAACTGTTTCAACACCCCCTCCCAAAATAGAAATTTTAGGAGAGGGGGTCAATTTACAATTTAATTTTGTGCTTGATTGGTCTCTTACTTGTGTCCATTAGCATTTGCTCAATTTCTGTTTATTCAAATCAAACTCTTCAGTGATCCAAAAAAAAGGCAAGAGAAGTAATTTATTCAATCATCACACCTTCCATTTTTCTAATTGATCACCCCCAACACACCATGTCGCCGAAAGACGATTTCTGTTGGCTGACTTACCTGTTTGTTTGGGATTTTTTTTATTATAGAAATTGCTTTCTAACACCTCTAAATAATTAGATTCCTGTTCCTTAACCGAACGACCTGTGCCAATTATCTACAATATCGATCTTTCAACAAATTAGGAAACAAAAGAAGTCGCCAATACTCATTAGCTATAGTAATTTGAAAAAGATTATTTGTCTGAAGGTATGAATTTAGCATGTATGAACACCCCTTTCCCGAATTTTTAACTGATCACCCCAAGAACGAAATGCTGTGAAAAGACTCTGATCAGGCGACGGTTTTCTATTAAGTGACTAACAAAACCTGTCTCTTATTATCTGAACGTTTGGTATGCCTCAGAAACGCTTCACAGAATGATTGGAGTAATTACAGACCTAAGGAAATATTGAAATCTTTCCAGGTGGCAGAATAACTATAATGAGCGAGAATAACATCGAGAGTTCAGAAGTATCCAGATCTACTCTCTCTCTTGGTCTCCACTGAGTCACTAGATGCCAACGTTGTGGAAACTCATCGAGTATAAAACTAGGTAGGGGCGTCAAAACATGCAAATTTCGGATGTTGCAGGTAGGGCCACGTGCCGAAATCCTGCATTGACTCCTCCAACTGCTACCGTTTCCGTACGTGGCCTCGCCCCTAACGTTCAAAATCTGCGTATTCTGATGCCCCTGTATGATATAATTTGTAGCAATAGGATTATGATTTTTAAATGAAATAAGTTACCTCTTCATCTACGAAGAGAGCAGGCAATCATAGCGTTGCCTGGGAAAAAATCAACTCTCTCTCTCTCTCTCTCTCTCTCTCTCTCTCTCTCTCTCTCTCTCTCTCTCTCTATTCTACACACACACACACACACACACACACACACACGGGTCAGACCTGTGCCTATTCTAATTCTAAAATAGATTTTCGTAATAGTGTAATACACGTCAATTTAGCTCAGTCGGTAAAGAAGTCGCCTGCAAATCAGTAGGACGTAATTATAAATCAAGATTTGGGAATTTTCTATTTTACATATCTGTTTAGTTCAATGGGACAGAGAAGCATTGAAGAGTTTACCTTCCCAAATTAGATGAAGATTGTTCTTGTTCTTGTTATGGTTGGAAAACCAAGTCAGCTCCAGTCTAGAACTGGGGTTTGACGATATATAGAATAATCATACTTATAATTGTGAGTTTAATGTGAATGTATCCGTACCTCGCTTAAATGAATTGCCGTAACCCGCGCATGTACCTGGTCGGCTGGGTAATTTGGTAGGCTACAGTGATTCGACTTATGATAACTACATTATTTCAGGCAACTAACTTTTTTATGCGTTCATCAATTCCCTGGTCGCGAAACGTGTTTGCACGCGCACTGACTTGAGAGAAATATATTTTCTACAATAGAAACTAACATTGACAGATCACAATGATTAATCTGGGTGTTGTCTCTACGGAGACTGTTTGAAATCTATGGCACTGTATAATTACTCCCAACCCCGAATGAACAAAGATCGTTATTTGAACTGCGTGTAGATCTGATATCTATACGTACTTCCACAGGACAGAATGCTTTTTGTTTAATGCAGGACTCTAGTCGGAAGTGGGGAAGAAGACAAAATAGTCTACTTCGCAAGGCCTTGTCTTCGGGATGTCACAGGTGTCAGGGAATAGGCATGGCCCTACCCCTTTTAGTGTAATGAGACAGTACTTTCTCTGAGGTGGAATGGGAGGCATTTCCCCAGGAACGAGACATTACAATTGTAGATCCTTGGTCACGGAAGATCAAGAATCAAGATCTGGAATGGTTTTACGTCTACCAGCCTGTACGTTTTTACGACGGCCCGTATTTTTTTTCGAAAGTGAAAGCTATTCTCTTACGTTAAGGTGAATATCAGTTCTGTACTCGCTGTCTACAACAAAAATCCATTTCTATCATCGATGTTATTATTGATTGTCACCGTCATTAGTCTTAACTCACGCTACACAAACTTCAATTATGTTTTTACATATTTTTTTTTTAGTTCATATTTCAACCAGTCCAATTGCTGACGTGTAAAACAGCTTCAAGGACACTGACTAATCCTACCTGACTACAGTCGCCGGTCGAAGACTGTTTAATGGGCTTTAAGCTCCTGGACAGGCGTTAAATTAAAAGCGGGTTTGTCGTGTATTCGAAAGTATGATACAGCTGCTAAGCAAAAAAAAATCAAAGACCCCTGACCATAGGCCTGTTAAAAACTGTCAAAGTAGTCAAAATACTTTTCGTAAGTTTCTAAGTGATTCTGGCTGTCTGGCTGGTAATCAATCTATGTATGTGATGCTCGTACAGGCCACATCAATAGAGATTAAGGACTGAAAACTTGAATATTCACTCTTTATTATATCTTAAGAAGCCTAGTATTCCCCCTAAGAATATATTTTAGCTAGGAGTTCAATTTACCATCTAATTTTATGCCAAATTATTCTCTTAATTTGTGCCGTGCAGCCTTTTGAGCTTGATTTTCTCTTAGAAAATTCAGACTTTTTAATCATCGTCATCATCATCATCATCATTTTATCGTCCATAATAAGACCTACCCCTAGATTCGACAGACCTCTCTATCATGGGCATCGCAGAGACAAACAACCAAAAGCCGACATAAGTAACTTTATCATTGATAAACCCTTTTCCTATCTTTTCGTTATTGATAACCGTCTCCCTCCCCTTCCAGCAAGACATGCGGCCAAACAAGTTTGGTCACCTGACGATTTCTATAAGTGACAAACCAGACCTGTTTAAAGAAATCCCTTGATATGCGCTGTTTTGATTAATGCAGTTTCGTCTAGTGCGCAAATATTTATTTTGACAATCCCTTGATATCCACGGTATAAAATTTGTTTAGCGCGGTTCAAAAATGTTTGGAAAGGGAAATGACCAGTTGGACCAAAAGCATCTCCATGATTCAATACGATTATCTTTCTTGATTCGTAAATTTGAATAATGCGGTTTTGATATATCCAGTGTGCATTGGGGATTAATTGACCACGTATATCAAGGGATTACCTCGTTAACCTTTTCTTTACCATATATGAATCACTACCTGATTTTGTTTGGACTTTCTTCCATGAAAACACATACATGCGTGGAACCAAGTGTTGTCAGGCGAATACGGATATCCTCGGCTGTTCGAATAATTCGCTTTGTGCTACTTTTTCGGCTTTCATAGAAAAAAAGGAAAAGGAAAAAATAGCATTCAGCGTTCATTTTGCTGCTAACCATTACAGAAGCAGTATGCACACCCCCTTCCCCCTCTTTCTCTCTCTCTCTCTCTCTTTCTCTCTCTCTCTCTCTCTCTCTCTCGTCACCTGTACATTCCACAAGCCCAACCACTGACTTACATCACTATTTTCGTATCTAGGAATGCTTAAAAGATTATTCCATATATACATATGTATATATATACATAGTTGGGGAGGTATAGATTGATGGATATTGGTTGTATAAAGTAAATGCTTTATTTGAGATTTGACTGCAGATTTCTATGTATATACACACACACATACACACAAGCACACACGTATGTATAACTGAGATTATATACATGCATATTTATTTATGTATATACATTTCAAATAGAGTTTCAGATAATAAAATGCACATATATATATATATATATATATATATAGTCTTGTATGACAAATATCTATCTATTTATCAATTTATTCATCAATCTATATATCACATCAGCTCTCTCTACATATATTTTTCTTTCTCCCTCCCTATCTCTCTCTCTCTCTCTCTCTCTCATATATATATATATATATCATGAGTAATGATATTTTCATTACAGATTGTTCATTCTGTTTCACTTTAAAAAAGATTTTCGAATGTACTTAATACAAAATACATTGGCACGCTTCTGTTGCATATCTTATCATTGTTCTCTATCATATATATATATATATATATATATATATATATATATATATATATATATATATGTGTGTGTGTGTGTAAAACAATAAGAAAAAATATTATATGAATTACATTAATAGATATTGGGAAATATTGATTGAAGTGACAGCGATTTCGGGGTATTTTTTTTCTTTTTATATATATATATATATATATATATATATATATATATCTAGTGTTTAAAGCTGTAAAGACTATATATATACACACACACACACACACACACACACTGGCAGTAAATGATCTGTCATAAATCTTCCACTTAATATCACAGACAATGAGCATCTTTCTGATCTTTTAGTAACCTTTATCCTTGGTTTCGTACAAGTGAACGAATCTTTGGTTGAAAATAGAGTGCTATTATAACTCCGTATGAATTATCATTTCTGAATCAATGTAATCTTTCTCAGTCGTTCAACCCACACCATAATTGTTTTCAAGGCCTCCTCTCTATAATTTCTATTATATCATTGTAGGCTATCCATCTTGACCTTAATTCTTCCTTCAAGAACACGAAAAAATCTCGTTACTTACATCAAAACTCAAGAGTATCTAACGCAAATTCTTCTGCTATTTTTATGTTATTATCTCTCTCCCTACTTACTTCTTTGTATATACGTACACATACATATATATATATATATATATATAGATACGTATATAGATATAGATATCCATATCTGCAGTATTGACGAATGGTGGGTTACTTATTACAAAGTACTCAACGTTTTGTTGTTTTATATTTATTAGAAACCGTCAACCAATACTGTCTGAATCGATTTCTCAAATTTTCAAGTTGGTCCCATTGACTGGCTATGTATGTACGTACGTATGTATCACGTATACGAATCCATGAATGGAGCTAGAGGGCGGAAACTTTCAACATTTACTCATTATTACGTCTAGAAAAAGACATTCTTTTCAATTCACATTGTTAGTTTATTTCGAGTTGGGCGGCCAGTTTGCAATGTAAGTTTATGCTAAATTGATTCCTTGGTTTGTGCCCGTTTGTTTTTCGAAATTTCTGGCTTTTTTAGTGATCACCGCCCAATAAAAGTAACTTGTTCATCGATCAGTCCTTTCTCTAATTATTATATTGATCGCTCCGAACATAGTCTGCAGCCAAGAGACTTCGGTCACATCGCAGTTTCTGTTGTGTTTATTTTGTTTTCTGCTTAGTTGTTCAAGTCCGGAAACGGTCGTCCATCCATTGATAAACTGATCGAAACCGAACAGGAACCAGGTTGTAGGCACAACACCGCTTAGTGTATATTGGCAGATCGAGGTAGAGAAAAAGAAAAATTGGTAGAAGTTCAGAAAAGATCATGTCATTCTCCTTTTCTAGAAAAAAAGTCGAATACAATTATGGATAGGACCGGGAGTCGTCAAGCGTACGGAATTCTTCAGTTGCGGAAGGAAAGAAAGAGGAGAAATTTCGAACGCTGAGAAGATAGGCTTCCGTCCCGGTGCAGCAGGACCCGGATCCACTGAAGCTCTCAACATACCGGAGAAAAAATCAATACTACTGAGTGATTGATTCTGCGTGCTATTAAAATGAAGCATAAGAATGTCAAGGAGCCCTGGCTATTCATCAATACCTGATGTATGGTAGCACGCAAGCACAACTACTACAATCAGAAAAATAGATCACGGTGCATTCCAATTTGCGTGATCTGCTTCAGGCAGAAGCTATGATAAACTGAACTTAAGGTGGAAAAGAAAAAACACTTCTCAAGCAAGAAACTGAAAATAACAACTAAAAAACAGCATACCAGTACGCACACACACATACACACACACATGCACTGACACGCAAACATATACATATCCCTGACACAGGTCCATGGTAAAACAGCTATTATACCCACGATAAAGTTAAATATGCATCAGAAGGATTCTATAGATTTTGAATAATAGTAATAAAATTAAATTCTATATATAACACGGGATACTCTCAATACAATTCATTAACAATGATCGCCAAGTTATTGATTTGCATGTCATAACATCGCTGAATGATTTGGGAATTTAAAATTCATGAATCCTCTAAGATGATTAATTTTAGTTTTAGTTTATAAGACTGTATATATAGTCTTATATAAATAGACGCATCTAACCATATAACCGAGATTATATGAGATTTTTCTGTTCCTTTCTTTGTTTATTTGCGTTCGAATAAGATGATCTCATTGGTTGTTTTATTATGACATAACAATAAGAATTACGTCATAGAAACTCTGAAGACTCCATATTAAATCGCACATTCAAACAACCTGAGTTGAATTGAAACTTAAGAAAAACTTGTATTTAGGATACTAGAATTATTAATCCACCTGTGCTTCGATCCTTTTATCAATGGATGAACTAACTAACAGTACATCAATTGAACAAGTAGAAGATAGGTCTGGTTAGTTACTCAATAGAAACAATGGTCACATTACCTACATCTTTTGGTAGTATGTCGTGTTCGGTGTGATACACTCAAAATCTGGGAAAAGAGGTGATAATTGAATAGGTTGCTTTTCTAACCTTTTGTTAATGTGAAAAAGTGTGAACCCTGCCGAACACGAGTTAGGTGACCAATTTAGCATAAACCCACCGTTTAAATTGAACCCTTTATTTTAAAAAAATCTGTTTGAGGGGGAGGGGTTAACAAAGACGTGGCTGCTGCTAGGTGCTGTTTGACTCCTATATCTATTCCAACTAAAGATACCTACTGCAACTTATCTTAATCAATAAATTCGTAGATATGTAAGATTTGTCAGTTCGGCTCACTTGGTAAAAGAGCCGTCTAGTATGAACTAGACAGATTCAGGAAATACTGACTCTGCGATGCCCATGATAGAGAATTGTGGCGAATCCTGGGGAAGGTCGATGTCAAACAAGGGACGTTAAAAGACTGATGATGATGATGATGAGTAGTCAGTTGGTCATGATTTCAAATCACTGTTGAGAATGTTAATTTTATTAATCGGTTTGATTCAAGGGGATAGACGAACGAAGTTCGGGAACTGAGTCAACTTGGATTGAAGTTTGACAGCAAAAACGTTTCTTCTGGACATGATAAAGAATAAACGTTTGAATTTTCAGCTCTTTAACTCCGTTGGTGGTCCCTGTGCCCATCATAAATAGGGAGATAGATAGATATATGTAAATGAATCATGGTAGCTTCCACATGTACTAGAACTAATTATCTGAAGAAAAAAAAACATAAATAAAAATAAATCTTCTGTCTAAATCTATCAATAAAAAAAATACCAGCTTTTGGCATTTTTGGTCCAGATTTTTATTAGAACAAATAGAATATTTTTGGGGGGAGGGGAAGGTTTTTATGTGGTGGTACCTTGTGGGGTACTCATGCAAACTTTCAAGGTTGTAGCCCCCAGAATGTGACCCAGAGTGCCCGGACACAGACACACATACACACACATGGACACTCAAAAAGAGAATCTGAACCCAATTTGATTGGCCGGGCAGGTCACGTGTGGCGTTACACAGATAGATAGATAGATAGATATGAACAAACTGAGATAGATAGATAGATAGATAGATAGATAGATAGATAGATAGATATGAACAAACTGAGATAGATAGATAGATAGATATGAACAAACTGAGATAGATAGATAGATAGATAGATATGAACAAACTGAGATAGATAGATAGATAGATAGATATGAACAAACTGAGATAGATAGATAGATAGATAGATATGAACAAACTGAGATAGATAGATAGATAGATAGATATGAACAAACTGAGATAGATAGATAGATATGAACAAACTGAGATAGATAGATAGATATGAACAAACTGAGATAGATAGATAGATATGAACAAACTGAGATAGATAGATAGATATGAACAAACTGAGATAGATAGATAGATATGAACAAACTGAGATAGATAGATAGATATGAACAAACTGAGATAGATAGATAGATATGAACAAACTGAGATAGATAGATAGATATGAACAAACTGAGATAGATAGATAGATATGAACAAACTGAGATAGATAGATAGATATGAACAAACTGAGATAGATAGATAGATAGATAGATAGATATGAACAAACTGAGATAGATAGATAGATAGATAGATAGATATGAACAAACTGAGATAGATAGATAGATAGATAGATAGATATGAACAAACTGAGATAGATAGATAGATAGATAGATAGATATGAACAAACTGAGATAGATAGATAGATAGATAGATATGAACAAACTGAGATAGATAGATAGATATGAACAGACTGAGATTGATAGATAGATAGGTAGATAGCTAGCTAGCTATAAAGACAGGCTTGAAAACTGAATAAACTTATGTTTGCAGTCAAGGTTGAAGGTTTCGGACAATGTCATGTCTTTTATACTTGACGTGTGCTCCTTTAGAGAGATGACTTAAGAAAAAAAGACGAGGTTCTCATTCTAACTTAATTAGGCCTTCGTGGCGCTGCCAGAGTCAAGAAACTGAGGCAAAATCTATTTTCAAAAGAGAATAACGTAACGTATCGATGAGTCGTGGTAAGGTATGAGAAACGATGGAAAGCAACGCAGAGCGAAACAGAGACATCGTTTATTTCCAGAAACTATTGATCGAATCAAGAAATAATCCTGTCTCTAAAATATCTAATTAATCACCATAAAAAAGTATAGAGGTCTGGTCAGTCACTCAATAGAAACCGTCATGAGACCAATGTCTTTTAGCTGCAAGCCATGCTGAGGTATGATCAATTAAAAAATTGCAAGAAAGGGTGATCAATGAAAAAGTTACTTCTCGCGCCTTCTGTTGGGCAGTAATAACTAAGACGTCACAATTTTGGAATGAAGCAGAGATATCATTTATTATCAGTAATCTAATCAAGGAATAACCCTTACCCTAAAGTATTTGATTAATCACCAAAAAACTCTGTATAAAGATCTGGTTAATCACTTAAAAGAAACCGTCTTTTAGCAGCAGGCCATGTTTAGATGTGATCAAATGAAAAATTGGAAAAAAGGTGATCAATAAATAAGTTTCTACTCGCGCCTTTTGTTGGACATTGATAACGAAGAAGTCTCAATTTTCGAAAATCAGGTATGAACACTGCTGAAAACAAACTGAGGGGCTAATTTAGCATAAACTTAGATTGTGAATTGAAACCTATTCAGGGTGGAGGGGAATTATCAAAAACAAAAACAACATTTGTTTTGTGTGATAATGCGTGAATGTCGAATAGTTTTATCGCCATTGTTGCTGCCTGTACGAGTAATACATACATGCATACATACATACATACATACATACATAGCCTGCCAGTCAGCTACACCTGACTGAGAACTGAGAGAAACCCTATGTTGACTGTTTTGGCTGACGATTAATGATTACGTTCCCTTTGCTTTCTCATTGTTTCTCGTATTTCATCGCCGACGAACGTATTTCTTCTCCCTTTAAAGAATCCATCCTAAAATAGAGGATGCAGTTTTCGTCTGCATTTTTTTAGATGGAGGAATATCATTATGTAGAGTTTTCTGCTGACTTTCGTCCTCAACTTGGTCTGTTTTTTTGAATACAACGTTTCGGCCGTTATACTCTACGACCGTCTTCAGGTGATGGACGGTTTTATTTTTGACCATCGAGACGATTAAAGTCCCGTCTCGCCGATCGCCTGGAAACATTCGCATTCCCTTGTCTAATATCAGATTTAGTTGATATCAAACAATGAAATTCAGAGTCTGAGAAAGAGAGATGGTTCTCTTTGTTATCCTCCTCCAGATTCTTTGTATTCTCAAAGATGTCAGCTGCCTGCATTTTCACCCACGTCTCTCCTTTGTGTGTCTGCAACTCACCAATTAAATAGGGTTTTTATTTTGAATAAACAGATAATTAGTCATCCAATAGAAACTGTCGCGCAACCAACGTCTTTTGACGAAATTTCATGTTGGGGGTAATCAATTGGAAGAATCAAAAAAAGGAGTGATCAATAGATTAGTTATTTCTCTTACCTTTTTTAGGTGGTGATCACTAAGAGAGCCGGGATTTCTAAAAAGACAAGCGGATACAGAGTAAGGGATCGATTTAGCATTAACTTACATTGGCAATTAAGTAGACCCCTTCTTCTCCCAAGATTGAGTTTCAACGCAGATTACAAATTTGTAGTTGTCAATACGTGTGAAAATCTTAGTTGCACAAATCTCTTTCCTGTAGCAAACTCAGGAGTGCACTGAATATTTTCGTTAATCTAAAATTGTTTCAAGAATTTTCTTTTTTTGAATACGGAAAAAGTCCAACAAGTCCACAGTCTAAAATGCATCGTTCATTGGAACTAATTTGATCCATCACGACTAGATTTTAATGATATATGCATTTATAGAAAGATACCTTTCTCGGTAACCTCAATACTCAAATCCCTACCGGACAAAAGCGCTTGAAAACCAAGCAATCATCGCAGTAGAAGGATGTACCATCTGTTAAAAGAAAGTTTTTAAAAAGTGAAACTTGTTAATAAAGTCACTTACATTACACAGGGGGACAGGGGCCACAATTACAAAGTGTATCTATTCGTTGAGTTCATATAATTATGAAGATCTCAAACAAAATTTTTATCTATTCAAAACCCCCAATATGTTCATGTTTCAGATATCATAGAGTGACTGATTCCAAAGTCTGGGTGCTCCATAGCTGAAACTCCTGCACTCGTGTAAGTTACACAAAGACAAGTTGTGAGATCGAATCATCTAAATCTTGGATGTTAATCAGAGTTCGGTGTTCATAAGGGTTCGTATCCTGCAGACATATGAATATTGTAATTAAAATCTTGAACCCAATTCATTCTTCGATCCTAAACCAATGTAGACTGATAATACCAGTCCTTATAGAATCGGGTTTCTTACCTTTCAAAACTAACGGAATGGCAGCATTTTGAATGTTTTGTAATCTGTTCATTAGCGATTCATTCAAGCCAAAGAAAGTGAAATGCAATAGTCTAATCGACTTGTGAAGTAATAAACCACTGTACAGTTTAATTGTTGGGGAGTAAGTTCCTAGAACTACGGACATCTCAAATGAATTTGTACCAATGGAAGACAATATTATAAACATGCATTCCTAATTCAAGAGATTTGTCCAGTTAGACCTGAGATTTCTAAAATACCAAATCAGAATAACGTATGCAGTTGGTATTATTAAAACTTACGCCGTTGATAGTTCGAACATTTTTAACACCAGGAGTAAATAATATAACCTCTGTTTTATTGAGAGTGATATTGAGAGAGAAGGCATTCATTCGTATAGTAATCTGATCCATAAGGGAGGTCATCTGCTTTTTTAATAACGTGATGTTAAAAACTAGGTGCGAAGGTCTGTCTGACATTGCTGTCATCCGAATACCCGCTAGTGGGAAAACCGATGCGTTCTATTACTTCATATAGAAATCTAATATGAATATTAACGAGTAAGGGACCAGGAACCGATCCCAGAGGAACCCTAAACAAAACATTTGCATAATCGGGTGGTGAATCATTAATTCAAACAGGTTATTTTCTCCCAACAAAAAAACACAGAAACCACTTCAATTCAGTGCTACTGATACCAAATTATTTGTCCAGAATGGATTGAAGCTCATGAATGGTCACGGTTTTAAAAGCAGCATTGAGATCCAAAAGTAATAAGACAGTTGAAACCCACTTATACGTCATCCACAACACTTAATATCTAACTTTCTGGACGATTAAAGCTGTAATGTCCATACTGATGATGACAATGCAATTCGTTAACACGTTCGTGGGTGTTCAATTTCACCAATACATTCTTTCTCAATATGCTTACTAATTAGAACTCTATCAGACACTGGTCAGTAATCTTTCAGTACTTCTTTTCTTAAGATGGGTGTGATGGTTGATTTTTCAACTCTTTCGATGGAGCCAGTATTTGAAGGAAGATTCACTTATTTACATACGTGGGGAATAAGAATGAATATCTATATTCTTTTCCGTTATTTCTTTCGGGAGCAAATCATTGAAGGCAGTTTTGGTTGCATCCAGTTTTATAATGGTGTGAAGTTCTATGGTTGGAGGAAATTCATCAAGAACGGCACCAGAAAAACAAGCTACCACTTGTTAGTTTTTTACTAATCTAAAAATCAGTAATCTGTTATGATATGTTATCATTTTGTATTCATGAATAAGCTTCGTACGAAACCAACAGCTTGCTTGGTGGTGATGGGTAGAATCAGTCACAACGACCGGATATATTTTTTTATTAAATCTTGCCCAAATGTGCTATTTAAAATCCTGATTAACTAGATAACAGAAACTGGTAGGCAAAAGACTATTTCAATAAGTATAATTGTAGTATATCGAATCACTGTAGATCCACAAATGGCTTACCCGACCAACTAACCAAGTGGGTTACAAATTCTTCTCTTTTTTTCTCATCTATGTGTGTGTGCGCCTCCAGGCACCCATGGTCATATTTTGGGATCTCCAACCTTGAAAAATATGCGCAGTACACCAGGAAGCAACATCTGAAAACGTTTTTGTTTTTGTTTTTTTCGAAAAGGTCTTGGGGGGGGTTTCTATGGTCATTCAGGACCAACTGAGCCCAAATCTTGAACTGATATTTTTTCAGGTAATACATCTATTTTTTCGGTAATTATGGATAAAAGTACTATTTTTTAAGATAATTTTAGATATTCTTGTAGATATTGAGCTCTGGTACACGTGCAGGCGACGGAGATTCATTTGTGTTAAGTGCAAATTTATTTATTATCATTAATAATATTCTTTTTTTTTAGTTACAATTGCGAATATGATTACCAATTATTGCATTTCTTCAGGTAACTATCCTCTTGTGTGCACATTGATTTCATTTGTGCACTGATTCCGAAGCGTATGCACGTGCGTACACCTGCACAAGTTGAAGGGGAATATGGTCAGCACATCGTAAAATTTGCAATTTCTAAACTGCAATAAAGTCTATCGATTGGTCTGTCTGTCTGTCTGTCATCAGCCCAATTAAATTATAAAATGAAAAATTCTTTTCCTACTGGGTTCGTTTGCCAGTTATTTCTCGATTCATATGCGTCACCCATTATCCTCTGGAGAGCAACCAGCCCTCCTACTCCTCTACCTTCTTCAACTCTTCTGACACTTTCTTAAATGCAAATCAAGAATTGCCGCCTGTGTCTACTTTACTTTCAACCAACAACGGTAACAATGAAAAACATGGCTGCCGGCGCCGGGCCGAGCCATGTAAATATCGCCCAGGAAATATCCAGTCTGTTTCTCATCTCTAAGGACGCGCTTCGACAACATCGAATACTTGAACCTACTTATTTTTAATTGCTTCCTATAGATATGATTTACTTGAAATGTGTGTGCGTGTGTGTGTGTGTGTGCATGCGTATGTATGCATGTGTATTTGTTTGCTTCTGTGTGTATGCATTTGTATGTGTATGTGCTTTTGTGCTTGTATATGTATGTGCCTTTACGTGTGTTTACGTTCATGGTTGTATGTGAATATTTGTCTTTTTATGTACGTATGTATGTGTTAGTTCATGTACGCGTGTATGTGTCTGTATGTATAAGTATTTTTGTGTTTGTATATGTATGCAGTTTTTGACCGTATGCGTGTTCGTGTTTCTGGATGTATGCGTATAGGTGTTTATTACTGTATGTGTATATGTGTTCGTTTCTGTACGTATGTATGTGTTAGTATGTGTATATGTGTTTATGGCCGTACATGTGAAGGTGTGCATTTCTGTACGCGTATAATATGTTTGTATGTGCGTTTGCTTTTGTGCGTATTAATGTTTGTATGTGTTTGTGTCAGTATGTGTGAATGTTTTTGTATCTGCATGTATACAGGCTTTTGTGTCTGAATGAGTCTGTATGTGTGTATGCGTTTGTTTGAGTATATCTTTGTATCCGTCTACGTGTATGTGCGCATTCTTGTTTGTGTGTACGTGTGATTATATGTGCGTGTGTCTGCATCTGTCTGTCTGTGTGTTTTGTTTTTTCTTTCAAGACACTCTTACTCATACACTTCGTGTTCATCATCTTGTAAGTAACCAACATAATCTACTTGCTTCATTCGATAATTGTCATCATCTCCCTTTCATGAACGTGACTTTTTTCGGTACCTGTGTTTCCGTACGTGAACGTATCCGAGAGTGTGAGTCTGTATACGCATGTCCATACGTGTAAGTACGTGCATGAATGTTTGAGTGTGTGTTCATGTATTCGTATTTGCGTGTATGTGTACGTATGTGAATGTGTGTGGGTGTGTGTTTCGTGGCCTGTGTGCAATCTAATAACGGAGAAATAAGACGATTTTTTTCAAAAAAAAAAAGAATAAAAGTGAAAAACTAAAAAAAAATGAGCCTGTTCAAACCACTTCCGCTTCCTGACGCCATCATCTCTCACCCCCCACCCACCCTGACCCCCATCTCGGTGGAATCAGTTGAATAAACTGATAACTCGATTCCAACATAATATCTAATACAAGTGAAACAGCGGTTTGCGAACAGGCTTAGGGCCGGTTGGTGGGTGGAGGGGTTGTGCGTGTGGGGTGAGGGGGGACAAATCGAAGAATCTGGAAAGAGAAAATCAGCAAACATAGTTCGATTATAGAACATCTGCTTGTTGGTGTCTCTATTTTCAGAAATGGGGTTTATTTTAGGGAGCACAAACTAGCGTGACCTTCATCCGCAATGTTGGAATTAATAACATTGTTATTATCTTTTACATTGAACAAACGTAGCCACCAAAGGTGGTGAAGGGTTCTTAATGCGCATGTGTTTGTTTTTTCGTCTGTGTGTTTGTTTGTGTCTTCCGGCGCTCCTGACCGCACCGTTTTGTCGCAAGATTTGAAATTTGATATCTGTCCGATTGACTCCTTCTAAAAACATTTTTCTTTTAAATTTTCGGTAAAAAATCCTTTTTTTTTTATCTTAGAGGTTTTTACTTTGACTTACTTGTTCGAGTGTTCCAACACTCCTGGCCATACCGTTTTTTCTACAGACTTGAAAATTGACATCACTTCAGCATTAAATTCCTTCTAAAAATGTTCTTTTTTTTTTAAATTTGAAAGGAAAAAAACTCTTCTGATCTTTTGGGTGGTCTTATCTTGACGGTTTTATTATTAACATCTAGGTTCTTGAGTATCTAGATGTTTTTACTCTGTTTTAGATGTTCACCAGTGAAAAACGCCTGTGATGTCATAAATATAATTCATTCTGACCATATTTATTCTTCGATGGAATTATTTTTACATGTTTTCAAATTTTGATGCGACGGTCGTTCAATTATTGACCGTGATGGCAAGTTTTTATCAAGATCTCCATCATCTGAGGAGGTACATTTGACGTAGCAGTAACAGCTCAGAAAATGAAATCAGCAACATAGGGATCGAACTTATGTTGGGGCAGCTTATGTTCAATTCGAACGAATGCCCTTGGGAAAAGCATGAATCTATTTTCCCTTACCACAGCTGTAGGTAAAATAGCAGGTCAGTTTGAGCTCTAAAGCCTCTAGAAAACACCCAGTTTGGGAGAAGGTCAACTCTGGTTCCAAACCAGGGAGTGCAGCCCCCTTGAGGGCGGCTTGACGTCAAATTCGACCCCCTTCCAACGGTTTCTCTAGATAAGCTGGTATCAGATGTAACGCTCTCTGCTTCCATCTGGACTACGTCATCAAGGATATCCATACGCTTCGTCTAGGCATGCACCCTAAAGGAGATACTTGACAGTGTTGAGAGAGTAATTCATTGTTTTATGATAGATATTGATACAGTTATGGGATGGAAAATTGAAAGTTCAACATTAATCTTCATTCTCTCTCTCTCTCTGTCTGTCTGTCTGTCTGTCTCTTTCTCTCTCTCTCTCTCTCTCTCTCTCTCTCTCTCTCTCTCTCTCTCTCTCTCTGTTTCACTTAGACTGTTCTTGAGTGGTATTTTGGTAGATTCATCTTGATGGATAAATTTCGCAAAACCATAATTTTATAGTACGCTTACACTTTATTTTTTCTGTTCTCAAAATTCCCGCCACCCCACGGTACCTTCGTCAGTGACGTTCCACTTTTAACCTGGAATCCATTCAGAATTTTTTTTCCGATGTTATCTCTTTACTTACAGCATTGATTTTTATACATATTTTTCTTTTCATTTTCATTGCTTATTTTCTGGACATCGAGGATCTGTAGCCTGATCATGCAGTTTTTAGTAACAAAAGCGTAGGCGCTCTCTGAATGCATCCTAGTCAGACTTTTTTTTTTGTTTTGTTATTTTTCTATTACAACAAATTTCATTACTATTCCTATTGAAATAACTTCATCCATCTCATTATTTGTTATTCATTAATTCTGTACAAAGAAAATTGTCCGCTATGCACGAATCACGTGGGTGCAAGGCAGGTGGGAATCAGGAAAGAATGCCTTTTAATGACCTAGGACATGATTGGATGGCGAATTATCGGTCATGCGCAGTGGGTCAAAAAGAAAAGATGCCGACCGGCCATTGTTCAGCCTTCCTGGATATCGGGAAGCTGGAAGTCATATTGGAACCTGACCTGAAGGGGTAGCGTGGTTACTGCAGGTATGGCTATTCAATGAAAATGAGTCATGCTGGAATTTGACCCGATGGCTTGAATCGTATGGCTATTTTGTATTGAATGAAATTGAACAAATCTTTAAATGAAACCTTTACAAATCGGTCGTGTGGTCAGACGACTGAAGTGTGAGAACTCTGACTCTTGGGAAATATTTTAGCACTTCTGTAGTTTATTTAGTTAAAAATTCATTTCGAAATCTTTATGGAATAAAAGGTTATTCATAATTTTCGTTGTTTTGTTTTTGTTTTTTGTTTTTTGCTTTTGGAATACCCAATATCATTTAGACATTTACTGAGATTGGTTTAATCAACCACATTGCTGAACAAGAGTTAAAAACAGTGTTCTGCTCTAGTCTATATTCTGAGAGCGCCTAGCTTACGTGAAAATCAGTATTCATGAACTACCGGGACAAGATTACCTATTACTAGCGAGGTCAGTATTGAGAATGAATGATAACCTCAACAATTCAACAAATCGAGGGATAACTACTCAGCCCCATAATACATCCAAGTACGACGGATCTAATCTGAAAGTATTTGACTATAATCCGTCATGGACTTGAATATGTCTTAGTATCAAGCAGACACAGAAAATCGGAAATTCCAACACGTACGAGGATTTAACTTGACCTCACAAAAAGGATGAGACTGGGAACAAAACAGCCGGTGACGTGATATGGCAGCCGCCCACAAACGTCATGGTTAGATCTATAAATATTCTCAACGACAGAACTGATGGCAACGGTAAGATAAAAAGCAAGTAAGGGATTCTATTTTTAAGCATATGCCAAAAATAGATTCGGGTCCGGACTTGAGAAGGAAATCAATATTGGCCGTATTCAATCTTTCGTTGGTATTCATTCGCTAATGAACTGAATCTCCTGACTCCATCCTTTCCCTCTCACTGCCCTTTCTTCCTTCTCATTGTCTCCCAAACGTTCTCCTTTTTCGTAGACCATTTTTCGTTTTCATCGATTCACATTGAACAACTAAAGCCATCAAAGACGGTGGGGCGTTCTATTTTCATACGTGTCTGTCATCGTCTATGTGTTTCTTTATTGTATTTTTGTGTGTTCCAGCGTTCCTGTCAACTGATTTGAAAGATTGGCATCAGTACTCCACAAGACTTCTTCTAAAAAAAAAATGTTTCATTTTTGTAAAAAAAAAAAGGCTTTCTTGACCTTACTTGGGTTTTGTTCTGCTAATGTAGTTTTTGTCCTGCAGCATTCGCGTTTTCTATTTGGAAATTCAGACTTTGTTTTTCAGTGATCACTGTCGAGCAAAAGACGAGTGAATTAACCTATGCATAGATCGTCCGTTTTCACAATCTTCTAATTGATCATCCCGACACAACATGCCGCCAAAAGACGTAGGTCACGTGACTGTTTCTATTGAGTGATTAGCCAGACCTGTTTTATTGTTTCTCCGTCATTGAATTACACTGCTTTTCATCTCTCCCTCTCTCTCTCTCTCTCTCCCTCTCTCTCACGCACACACACATACACACACACACTTATTCACTGTCAGAATATTCAAATTAATACATAATCAACATAAATATTATATTCTTCAGAAATAATCGTCGTATTAAAGAAGACTGAATTGAAAAACATTTATTACGAAACAAGCATCAAATTCACGAATGACAGATTCGTCTGAATAACCCCAAGGAAGAAGGCATCATGATAATATATATGCTCGCCCAGGTGCGTGTGTGTGTGTTTTTCCACACCAATTATAAGTGTCATATATATCTATTGACATATACACACACACATTCATATATATAAATATATATACGTATAAATAGAGACATAGAGAGATATGTATATCCTATCGCCGTAGTCCTACAAATCGTCCGACCAACCAGCCATGTGGAATACAGATTATAACTCCTTGCTTGCATGTGCATGCGTGTCTGTCCGGGCGCTCCTGGCCACATCTTCGAGGTTGCAACCTTAAAAATTGGCATTTTTTTCTCAAAAAAAAGCTTCTTCAAGTCTCTCTGGTCATTTTAGACCAACAATGTCCAAGTCTAGTGTTCGTATTCTTTTTGATATTTTTTCCTTAAAGATTTATTTTTCAGATATAAAGCTAGGTAGATCAATTTTTTTAAACGAATTTTTCATACATTGGTTCTGCTGTACGCGTGAGCATTGGTGATTTGTCTATGCCAGATATGCATATATATTATTTGTTCATATACACCTAAATCTCTTGAGAACTATCTTCTGTGTTAACTTGTCTTAGAAATCTACTACTGCACCTTTCATTTGATCAATTTTTTATACGGTTTTTGAGAAAACCTAGCAAGATGAACAATCTCTTTCAATATACATTATATATAACCATTGAATCACCCAGTTGCTATGAAACGGCTCTTTTTCCTCCAATTTCGTCTCAATAAGCGTTGGAACTGTCATTCCATGCGTGTTTGGCTTGAATATTTCGAGATAAGACTGGAGACAGTCTTCTTGTCCTGGCAGCTGGCCAGTGTGAAGATAATTATCACTGACACACACACACACACACACACACACACATATATATATATATATATATATATATATATATATATATATATATATATATATATATTCCCGAAACAGTACTATTACATATAGGGAGAGATAGAGAGAGAGAGATGTGGGAATACATCCCAGCGATAATAAATTTTCGCAACTGGAAAGTGACTTAACAGTGTTCACATACACGTGCTCACTAACTGAAAGAATGGCTACCTTCCTATACGACGCAACATAATACGTCTCACTGCTGACACAAGATACAGGACACTTGTTATATATAACCGTTGTTTTATCATTTGTTGTATCCGAATAGTTATTCGTGCCAAGGTGTTAGACTTTGTTACATCTGCGGTTCTGAATGTTTTTTTCTCTTCTTACTAATACCTCTAGATGTTTAGAATTCTGGTGCCTGGCCACTGGCCAGATCAAGTTCTATGGGGAAAAAGTACTCCAAGGGATGGGCATCTGTTCAAATGTGTCCCCTAAACTCTATCTTACCCTTGTGTAACACAGTAACGTTTTCTATCCTTCTTCTTCGTAGTCTATGATCCCTTTATTCACATTGAACAAACCTAGCCATCAAAGGCGATGAAGGGTTCTATCCAATTTTTGTACATGTGTGTGTATGTGTATGTTTATTTACGTATTTGTTTGCTTTTTTATTACTTGTCTGTGTTAGTGTGTTCCAGCGCTCCTGGCCACGCTGTTTTGTCTACAGACTTGAAACTGGCATCAGTACCACACCAGACCTCTTCTAAAAGATTATTGGGCGGTGGGGTCCTTTGGGGGGATGTATCATTCAGACAGGTCTATTCATAACATCTAGATTCTGGACATGGAAATTCTGCTCTAGACTCCTTCTAAAATGTTCTTTCTTTTAGTTTTTGGAAGAAAAGAAGCTCTTTCGATCATTTGGGTTGCCTCGTTCCGACGGGTTTATAATTAACATGATGGTTCACGAGAATGTAGAAGCCTCCAGATGTTTTCACTCTATTTTTGATGCTTTTCCACTGGAGAACGCCAGTGATGTCATAAGTGGAATTTATTCTGATCATAATTATTTTTCGATGGAATTTGTTTACATGTCTTTAAATTTTGACGCTACGGACGTTCAATTATTAACTGTGATGAGATCTATTAACCTTTCTATTACTCTTCATTATTTGTCTTCCTTTCTTTTCCTTTCTCTTTCTCTACTTAAATCTTCTTCAAAATGATTTTCTCAGCTTATCTATACCCGTAAGAGTTTCGAATTCTGGTGTCTGACCACTGGTCACATTTCTTGCAAAAAGCGTCATGTATGTATGTGGTCATGTATCCAAATGTGTTCCTAATCTCTGTCTTACCCCCTCGTCTGCTTCTGTAACAGAGTAGAATGAGACTTGATTGGGAGAATAAAGACGAGTTTCTGTAAATCGTCTTCGACGGAGTTTAAGCTCGATCCCCATAGAGGATTGAGGTTCCTGTTAAAGTCGATAAGGCTTATCTGTGACTTAAGAACATTAGCTATTTAAAGGTTAACTTTAGCAATATGGCTCCTTTCCTCGGTACACTGTCGTTTGAATTAACTGTGTCTATGACCTATGTTCTTATTTTTTCCTTACGTAATGATAGAACAAAATAAGATATCTTTTCAAAAAAATAAATTAAATAACTGAAATAGACTAATTTGTTCTTCTTTGACTGGAAATAAAATCGTTTTTTGTCATGAAACGATTCTGTTTGGTTGTTTCGCTATTCTTCTTCAAAATTAATTATTTTGTAATAAAAAAAACCTCATAACCCAAGGCGCCAATAAAACTAAACAATGACATTATAAACACAACTGTGAAAGTTAAATGGAAGTAGCTATATTGCTTCAGTTAAACGGAAGTAGCCATTTTTTTAAAATAGCTAACCGTTCTTAGAGCTGTCGATAAGCAAGGTAACCCAGATATGGTTTGGTGGAGTTCCTGATACAATGAAAATATGGGAAAGAATTTTGGCTAAAAATTGATTTATCATGAGATCTAGCTAATGCCTAGTTCTCTCTTTTTGATGTGTAATGCTTTCAGATACCAACTTTGTTCAGGAGTTCGAATTATCCAAAAAAAAAGTTGCTACGCTAATGACTTACCTCAAAGTTATAGACAATGTTTTCAGAATTTTGCATTTTGCACGCGAATTCTGACAGGCAATTAGCCAACGCCCCGGCCTCCACTCCCCGGCGCACTCTAGGGATTGTGAAGATAGCGCTTTGATCAGGGCATTTAATGCAACCAATTTGCAGAACAAGTCCGCAGAGATTTGAAAGGCAATGATGAAGGGATCGGGGTGAGTCGGATAAATGAGTGGGTACATGTTCAGATCAAATGTACCCTCGCTTTTAGGAATGGAGCCTTTGACTGTCAAGTCACGAGTGCTTGCTGATACGAAAAGTTTTATAGGTTAATTTCACAAGCCATTAATACTGAATTCTACGCCTATACTATATGCACTTATTCACACACGAATGATTTTTCCTCAGATAAAGATAGATTGACAACGTAGAACACACTCTCAAACACACTTATACAAATACACCTATACATGAATATATATACTTCTCAAGAGGTAAAATAATTTTATATTGTTTTTCTTTTATTCTCCTAAAAATTTCGAGAATGTGAGCTTTGTTATTATTTGTTCTCTTCTCATTACAAACATATATATAATTATGAATTGCGTTATATCATATAGAAAGTCTTATTTGAAATGATCATCCGTTATTACACGGTGGATATACCTTTTGTGCTTGACAATGTAAATACAATAAACAATTAAAGAAAATCGGGTGGCTTTAATTGTTTGTTCTATTCATTTTGCCTAGGCCAAATAGTACATTCACTGTGTTATAACGGTGATCATTTCAAATAAGAGTTTCTGTATAATATAACGCAATTTATAATCATTCTGTCGGATCATACATATCCATTTCCAATGTATATATATACATAGCGAAAAATACAATCTGGAAACTGATTATGAATACGAATATCAATTTATTTACCCTTATTTGGCTGATTCAGACAAAAAATGTTCGAAAATGATGACACAATCATTTTAACCCTTTTTGGGTAGTGATTTTCCAGCAAATACATATATAGCAAATTATTAAGGATAGCTTGGATTTAGTCAAAAGTCATGAGCATGTGACACCCAGTTAGGATTAAAATCACAACATTTGCTCTACGACCCTCGTTCGTTACCATGCATACATTTTCTTTCGTTTTTTTTACCGAATTTCTCTGTCTATGAGCTGGATAAATGGATTGATAGGGACAGACTGAGATAGGTGGAAACTGACTAAGATATATAAATATATATATATATATATGTATATATATATATATATATATATATATATATATATATATGTGTGTGTGTGTGTGTGTGATAATAGATATATAGAAACAGACTGAGATAGATATATATAGATAGGTATTACTCATTTGTTAAAAATACCCAAGCGCGCTTGAGAGTCTCCAAAAAGAGATTTGAAAGAGATGATGTTGACAAGGTCAAAAACTGTGGAGATGGTTTTCCCCATCTTCTGCCCGTTCTCACCATTTTTAATATCACTCGAATCAGAATGGCGCCACTGATGCGTGTCTGTTTCGTGTTTTTGCATGGCAACGTCCACTCAGCCGTGTACTGCTCCATTTATGATAGCACAGTCGACACGAAAATACCCAGTGGGCTGTCTAGACAGTGGAATTATTAGATGCAACTTGAATATATATATATATATATATATATATATATATATATATATATATATATATATATATATATACATATATACATATATATATATACATATATATATATATATACGTGTGTGTTTGTAGTGTTTGGTAATAAAACGTGATAAGAACCATTTGAATTAAATTAAGAATGATGTTTTGGATTTGAATTCCGTTACAACGTTCCATATAAATACAATCTTAAATATACAGTCTACAAAATGTAATAAGATAAAAAAAATCGTATCTAGAATTCGATTTTTAATTTCATTGAACACGCCTATCATGCCTCAGAACGACAATCTATATATATATATGTATATATATATATATATATATATATATATATAATTGTTATTTCGTGTGCGTGTATATATATATATATATATATATATATATATATATATATATATATATATATATATGAATAATGTAGGCGTATGAAATCGCATTTTGTGCATGTTCAAAACCTCAAAAGCAGATATATAGTGTTGTACGTTCGATTCTCCTGAATACAACGATATTATTTGCTGGTACTCTCCCTCAATTGTGTCGTCCAGGATTAGGTTATGCATCTCCGTCAACGGTCAAGAACACCATCTGATATCTTAACCATACAGTGGGTCGAACTCATTTTCACTATGAATGGCAGGCTGATCGTCTAGCACATAACAGGGTTGACTCTAAGATTCCGAACAAACCCTCATACCCCACCCAACCCTGAGAATATAATATGGGTAACCCCTCTCCCTTGAATTATATGCTGTAGCTTTTTTTTTGCATTTTCGGAAAAGCAGTAGCGGTCACCCATGACGATTTATTCATATATCGTATGTATGGAAAAAAGGGCTCTAGTGAATCTTCGACAGAGCTGGCAATTAATTGAAAAAAAATAAAATAAGGGGATGAAATAACGTAAACGCAGCATCCACCTCCCCAATTTGTCCCCAGTACAAGTGGAAAATTGGAAAAAAAACTTATTAATACCAGTTTTCTATAATGCAAATTCTACAAGGCTCTCGACCGTTGCCGTGCCATGCAAACGAATATTTACATTCGCGTATCCCATACTTGAAGCCAGAAATTAGGTGCAGACACAGAATATCTCATATCCGGGCGTTTGGCTTTAATAAATTCTCTTTATGATTGGTATATTTATCAAGAACGGCTCGGCCTCGAGTACTCTATTTATTCGTGCATACTGTAACCTGGTGTATTTAGCCCGCCTCGTGGTTGAGATAGTTGTATATTTCACAGTACCACACGTAGTCAGTGCTTGAAATCAAGACAAGCCTGGAGATTAAACCATAAATGCACTAATTTAATCTTCAATGCTTTTAAAAGACCCTTACTTTAGAAGCTTGCACTTTTCAAAGTTTGCACTTTTAAAGGCTCTTTCCTCCGAGGGAACCTTCAAAGTTTGCACTTTTAAAGGCTCTTACCTCCGAGAGAACCTTCATTCAACAATAAATCGTAGTGAAATATCGTTGTAAAATAGAATTTAATTCATGCATACATTTGAAGTGTGTAAAGTAAAACAGAATTCCATGTTCTAACGACGTTATAATAAAATGTCACTGAAGCAAAGTCAGATTCGTTGGAGTATTGACAGGGAATGCTCTGTGGAGATGGTATGAGGCGTTTGCTGCGTCGATTTGTCAGTCAGTCAGTGACAGCAATCGCTGGCGCATCTAAAAATCAAACGTCCTCCCACGTTACAAGGCATGTTGAGTGATGCTAGTCTCCATTTTGACTCATATGGGCTTTGTTCATTTGGAGACTTATTGTTTCTGTGACAATGGGAGGTTTTATGGGTCTGGAGTGATGGCCCGACGTCCAACCCTCTTCATACTGGGTCTTGGACTAGCTATAGTGACTGCTAAGCTAAAAGTTCGTCTTTTTTCAGTCCAAGTAATGTTATCTCGACTACCTAACAATGCTAGAGGGATCTGACTATATGCCATTTACCTGCAGTTTGGATGAAGATGAATTGATTCATGCATTTACCAGGAGCATTAGCGGGAAGCTGTGTGTAGAAAATATCCTAATTTCATTTCTACAATGCACTATAACATCAAACCATACATTTATCCATAGGAATGCTCCTGAATAGGATATTATTGCCTATTAGGCTCCGGCAAAGGGATTCGAACTTGGTCCCTTTAATTGCATTAGCAAATTATGTTAGTGTTCGTATCAATTTTAAAATATCATTTTGTATGATATGGTTGGATTATTTTCCTCGATTCTGTGTTCACTTGTTCACAACATTTCGACCGTGTACCCTCTCAGCCTTCGTCGGATGCTGTTGATTCTAAGATGTGTGATCACTTTTCAGAGCGGATGCTCGACTGGACAAGACACGTTGCATCTTTTTTGTTTTTGTTTTTTCAAAATTTCAGGGTTGTGTTTTAGGTGTCAACTTCGGAGTTGCTTCCTTCGCATTGGATAATCTGTTTTATTTCTTTTTTTTAAGAAATCCCTTTTGATGAATGATAGTATGGTTATCCGTGTTTACTTTAGCTTAGTGTAATATAAAACCACATTTGCGAGACGCCCCGTAAGGATCGAGTTCACTAGACACTTTTTTATGATCATAGAATTATCTTTGATACTTTGGTGGGATTTTCACTTTTCTTTGATTCCTCTTCCACTTTGTCAAATACCAAGTTGAAATTGACTTTGTTTTTCCACTGTAAAAAGAACAACATGAACAATACTTACCAAAATAGGGGGCGTGAACACTCCATTGTCTTTCTTTCACATCACGAGTAACAAAATAGATATATGAAACGAACATATCCCTTACGTGATTTGAGATCGCAGCCATGTGATTGGAAGGCGTCCCTCTTACCAGCTGAGCTAAACTAACAATTTATTCGTACCTCTTCGAAAATTCATCTTACAGATGGGTAAGGGTTTATTCCATCTTAACAAATAAATTTTTTTATACTAAAAAGTATATATATATATATATATATATATATATATATGTGTGTGTGTGTGTGTTATATTCACAATACTAAAGACGGAATAGGAATAGGGATGGAGCTTTGACCCTGAGTCAGTCGGGCTTGTTTCTTCTCTTTTTCTCACCTTAACATCTCAAATCTTTTATTCACGATCCCTTCCGGCTTCCGTGGAATCATCCACATTATTGGTTCATTCATGTTCTTCAAAATGGTGAAAGCAGGAACATTTCCTTGAATGAAACCCCTTTGATAAATACGAGATCGAAAAAGAACTTGCACTTGGGGCCCCTAGGGAGCAATAGATTGGATATATAGCATCATAAACAGCTGGCATATGCGTGCATATATATATATATATATATATATATATATATATATATATATATAATAGGAAGTGAGAATGGATCAGGGGTGAGACTGTATGGAGACTTTGTTTGTTAATTAGTTAATCCATAAATTAATTAATTGGTGTACTATACATTTTTGAGGGAAGAGGATTCTTTCAGGGTCATCATGATTTGTGACTTAGTTCTGATTGTGGTGAAATCTGTGCTGGTCTGTAGCAAGATATGATAGTAGCGGCAGTAGTAAGTCTTGGAGAGGCCATAAGATGTCAGGGTTGTAGGGTAGTGATTTAGTATCAGATTGTGTGGGTAGGTTGGGGATAGTGCAGATGGTCGAGTAATGGGGTCAAGGAACTTTATATGTAGTATCCTTACTGGTCATGAAAAGTCTGCTGGCTCTGAATTGTACTAATAAAATACCATGCAAAGGCCTTTATAGGTAAGGGTCTGTGTGACCGTGAAGTACCTAAAATATATATATATATATATATATATATATATATATATATATATATATATATATATATATATATTGTCATTTATATAGAATTTATTGCACAAAAGTATTTGAACAAGCACAAAATCTGTTTATTAGGTTTTATTGCTTAAGACTACAGAGGCCATCATGGATTAACAGAGATGTGGTTACAATGTGACCAATTCGATGCAGCTGAGTCTATGTGAGAACAACTTGACGTCAAGCCAAGTTGATGCTATACAGCTAAAATATTTTAAAGATATTTGTTTTGAGAACTGAACAATATTTTTTTATATTTCTATTGGGAAAAATATCAATTCGATAGCATTTATTTATTTATGAGAATGTTCGTATAAATCTTGTATTTTTTTAAAATGAAAATTGAATAACCATTTATAGCCATAAACTATTCTTCGTAAATATTCCAGAGAGACCCTTTTTTTTTTCAATCTTTGAAACTTTATAAAGAATGAAAATTGAATCATACTTAATTTCTATGCCAAACAACCAACCAACGGTGCACATGCGTAGAAACGTCGCAGGACTTCTTTTATCGTCATTCAACGGATGTGTAATAAATGCATTAAAGATAAATGTTCAATTGGGTTACATAATTTATCTTCTTGAGGTATCCTTAAAAGATGATAAGACTAAATATCCATCGAATTTTCCAGGCGTCGAATCGGCCACATTGAGTTATACTTTTTTAGCAGGGTCAGAGGGCTAAATTAACTAACTACTTTGGCAATTCTTCCTTATAGCAATGTGAGTTCGCTTTTTCGATCTCCTTGGTCGATTCTGAACAAGATTTAGGAAGATTAGAAGAAACGATTTATTTCTACTTAAACAAAACCATTTTTAAAAGAAATTCAGCATTCAGAACCACAAAACATGACTAAATGCACGCCTTGTTGTGTTGATTACAAAAAATGGTTCTTCTTGCGTAATTTCCCTGTTTTCTACACTCAAAACCAAGCTATAAGAAACAAAATGTCAGGTTGCTCAAATATTCATGACGTACTTATCTATCGGACGTACAATGATATTAGGAAGAGAAATACGCGTGGCTTTTTTATTGAGTTTGACAGCAGCTGTTATGTATCTTGACACGCCCCAGTAACAAAACCCGCTATTCATAATTGAATTTTTGTTCCATAGATCGATTCCTTGGCTAAGTGAGGGTGACAGGCGTTCTGCCAAAAATACTACAGATACACGCAGCTGCTTCGAGGGACCCCGATTAGATTGTCAATTTTGAAAAAGTGGTCGACAGCACAAAAATAATAACATTTTGGACTACTGTGTCCATCTCCTGCACAATGTCTGTAAAGAATATAAAGAATAGATAGTAATTCAATAGAAACTATTATGTCAACAACGTCTTTTGGTAGCGTGGAGGGGTGATCAGTTAAAAAAATTGAAACAAGGTGATGATCAATGAATAAGCTACTTCTCTTGCCTTCTGTTGAACAGTGATAACAAAATAAAGTTCGATTTTTTCTAAGATCATGTGCCAATGCTGCCGGACAAAAACTAAGGGACCAATTTAGCATAAAGTTGGACTGAAAATTGGAGCCTCTCCCCCACACACACACTGAAAATCTATTTAACAGTTGTTGCTTTTTTCTTAACAACTTTCTAGATATAATGAAGAGTAAATCTTTGAATTTTTATTGTGCTAGCTCAATTGGTGTGGCCTGTACGCGGGACACATACGTAGTAAAACGGCCAGACCAAGTTAATGACTGAAGAAACCTACGTTGATAGTTTTAATGACAGTTTTGGGGGACAGTTTCTAATAAAGAAAAAAAGAAACGAAGAGAGAGAGAGAAAGAAAGAGATGTAGAGTAAGAGAGATAGAGAGAAAATGAAAAAAGGCAAGAGACGAACTTGAAACCAAAGGAAGAGAGGTTTGTTGGCAAAGATTGATAAGAAAAGCCTTCAGTAACTAAATGAAAAGAGATTTTTAAAATGATATACAGAAGAACACACACACACACACACACACTCATAAAGAGAGGGGAAAAGAGAGAGATGGAGAGTAGATAGGAAAGGAGAACAACGAGAGAAACAAAGTATAACGATTGGGACCTTATGATTTTCCTCTGGCATCTGTCATATTCGTTGACCATTTCTGGATTGTTGAACGGAACCCTACATTGAGTCCGCAGGGGTATTTCGTTCTCATTTCTTCACATGTCACGTCAGGTGCCTTTCTGCAGGAATTTCAGAATTGCTAATCGCCAATTCTTCCTGATGATGCCGATCTGCCAATACCCTCCCCCCCAAAAAAACCCTCCGAATCATTGTATATTTCTATATTGCCTGATCCTATCATCGAATACACGTCTGTCAGAGAGCCGCATGTATTTTAGCAGAGCCATTATCCACTAGGGCATTGTTTTCTCAAAGGGGAGCGTTGCCCCCAAAGAGGAGGCTGAAAGGATATCTGGGGGTGGGGGTCTGGAAAAGCTGAATGATGAGATTTTTTTTGGAAAGGAAAGCAGCTGCCGAAGTTTATAAATGGTATGAAGTGGATCTATTTTTTCTAAAATATGCATTTGCATTAAAGACGTCGACAGCTTTCAATCTTTAAATGTGTCCACAGACTTTTGCTGAGGCACACAAAATTACTAAGTGGTGATTTTGAGGGTTTGTTCCACTTTAAAAGCATTCATTGACAATGATGAGACTAGGGGTGGGGGCTACCAATACAAAAGTATTTGCAGCAGCTGAGCTTCAACTTTTCGAAGTACATTCGTGACGAGACTGAGGACACTAAATAGTCAATAGACATAACAGTTCCCGATTCTTTGCAAAAGGACTTCATTGATTATTAAGAGCGGCTCAAACTCTTCAGACAGTTTTTGAATCTACGAAGTATTCGGACTTTTGGTTAAAAATGGTGTGCGATTCGAAGTTCTAAAACCCTTGCTTTGCAAGCAGTGAAGAATCTACTTCTATTTTCAACAACATATTTGTACAATATCTTTTTTGTAAATCATTTACCTACAAATTTAGACACAATGTAGAGAACGTTGTCCCGTTGGTGAATTTCCATCCCCTCGTTAACTCGATGGAAACGGTGAAGAGATTTTTAAAAAAACATTCAGTGATGGGGGCACAAAGATTACCTGTGCCCCTGAGAATCCATGATACACTAGTGCTTTTCGTAAGTTTATCGGAATAAATGTCTTGTTGGAATATGGTTTCTGGATTTCTTAGTTAGGGATCTAGGGCCTTAATTCTTCCCCAAGTGGAGAAGGGGGCGCCAGCAAATAAATCTTAGAACGAGGGCACTAGTCTATAAGAATAATAATCACAGAAAATCATGTAATAATAACAATGCCTCATCTCGGAAGATCAGGCAGTGCTGAGACGACCGGAGAATACATCGACTGAAAGGTCATAATCGAAGCGACAATGGATTTGGGTGCTTCATGAAATAATTGTCATCACCCTTTTAGCGTCATTTATTGGACAAACCTTCCCACAGATTCGCCAGACCTCTCTATCGTGGGTGTCTCGTTGTCCATACTTCCTGAATTTGTTTAGTTCATCTCAGCATCTTGTATTCACATGTGATCTCAGAGGATTCTCGTTGTGAGTCGGTATGTCCAGCGTCTGACTGATATTATTGCAATATGACTAGCCCATCGCCATTTGAATTTTCTAATGGATTCTATGATCTCGGACACCTGTTTTCTCCATAACATATTGTACTGTTATTTATCAAAATGTTCCTACAATTTTCTTACACTCTATCTTTATGCAAATGTAAATTTGTTAATAATTGTCATATCTGCAGACTGCTGTCATATCAGCAGACTCCCTCATGAATAAACATGTCGGTTCTTTATAGTGGTTTGTCTATCTGGACGTCATTTATATTTTCTCATTTCCGATTCAATTCCAGGGACAGATTTCCGTAGTCCTGCTGCAATTATAATGAATTCCCAAGACCATAAATATTTTTTGACTCAGATTTGTTTTTCCACCTGGAGTTTTTTCGTTGCTTTTCAGAAGTGTCTGCGCATCTCAGTAAAACGCTTTTCGATCGATTCGGTCGGTCGATTTCAGTAGCGTTAAACAACAGGAAGAGGGATGAAAGAAGAGGTGTGATGTGATTGAAGCGTGCGATTTGACATCAACTCTGATCATTTGTTTTAGCAGCCGCTATGATATCATAAAAGAATTTACGAGATTCGCATTTTTATACTTCAAAATAAGCCAAAAAAAAATGAATTTTAAATTGATTATGGTTGAATATGCTCGGTTTAATTAGAAAATATCAGCATAAATTCCTTTGACCATTTTTTTCTCATTTAGACTAGCCCTGTCTGTTCCAACACAATACAGGTTGGGTATCCAAGTGTTATAGATAAAATAGTCTCACAAATACGTAGGTAAATCAATAAGTTCATATCTTAACGAAAAAAAGATTACACGACAATTCTACAGTTTTTAACATATTCTCCTCCTTTAATCAGTGATGAATGCTAATCAGAAAGATCAAGCTTTATACATTGAAAATTCCATATCGAAATTCTGCTGACAACTACTTATTAGGTTACGAGCTTTCTGATCCACACTTGCTCCGGAAATTTCCCCAGGAATAAATAAACACACTGTGTATATCATCTTTAAGTCAACTAATGCCGCCATCGCGTTTTTTCTTGGGTGGGGGGATATTCACGAAAATGTGTCACGTAATACAATGGAAAAACAGTTTCTTTGACTAACTTGAAAAAAATAACTTCGTTAAAAAATACTGATAACCTAAATTTATAAGTTTGACTCGGAGTAAATTTCTGGTCGAATATGATGAATATTACTTTGAGATAACCTAATAATTTCACGTGTGATAAATCTGAGTAATTTATTCCAAAGTTTCACTACGTAACGCTTTTTTCTACGTGTAGGCAGAGTTAGGTTTTATCGGCATGGAAGTCTGCATACATGAATTTTAAGTTTGAACAAGTTTTAAATTCTGATATGAGAATGGTTTAGCTTCAACTGATATAAGCACTGGAGGGAAAAAAGGAAAAGAGAAATGCTTGAAAAAGAACGGGAAAAAATAAGCTAGATGGTCTGAAAACAGATAAGGCCTTCGAATTCCAAACTGGATGGCACTCTGGAAAGATAGCTTTTACGATCGGACTTGATCGCAGCGGATACAGAGTGACATCAAAGTCTACTTGAGTTGTCCATTAGGGAAGCCTGGTACCAGGAACCAATTAAGGCCTTGGTATGGGAAATGTTTGGGCTAGTAATTTGAATTCAGTGACTTTGATATCGAGAATAATAAAAATCGGTCCTTCTGGACAAAGTTCGACGATTTTACTTCCGTAGAAAAGAAAGTTAGTCTTAGGGACTCACAGAAGTCGGATCTTCTTCCAAGTAACCCCGCCTCCCTGCAGGTTGCCACATCCGGGCATCATGAGAGAAGGACTAAGAAATAGTTTCGTGTATGTCACCCTATTCTCTTCAACAGATTGTTTGTCTCTCCAAATATATATATATCAGAGACGGGCAAACTTGCTTTATGCAGGAGCCACATACGAAAATCTTCTGATATTTGAGAGCAGCAAGGTATTAACAGAAGGTTAACACTTTTTCATTGTTGCATATAGATTTTGAATGAATACTAACAAATATACGTACTCAATAATATTCGTTTGTTTATTTAGTTTCGCTATGAATTTTCAATTCGTGTTTGCGTCGTTGATCATGACATACACATACAAATATAAATTGAATGTTTCCCAAAATCACCACTGATGACTATTTTTACTATAATACGTAACGAACTACGGGGACTACTACGATAAATATGCAAATTTGCATTTCAGTAACAAGTGTCTATGAAGTCATCAAAAGAAGAAGAAATTAGGCGAATAATCCCACAAGGCTGGGAAGCTTTCGGTTGAACAAGCTCGACTTTCAAGAACATACAAATCCCACTAGTCCTAAAAAGAGGGGTATAAAACCAATGTATCCTACCGATAGTCATCTATGGAACCGAAACATGGAACCTAACCAAAAGATTAACCCTCAAACTGATAACAGTGTGACGTACACAGGAAATACTCATGTTCAACCTTACACGAATAGATCATGAGACAGCACAGTATATTAACAGTTTGAAAATCCAAATGGTAATGGGCTGGACATGTTGCAAGAATGTCAGACAGTCGCTGATGTGAATGCGTCTATCGAAGTCTATAGGCTTAAAAGATCAAAACTGAACTTGATGTTATCCTAACAGACAATAGCAATGTTTGTACCAAACAAAAGAAGGCAATACCTGAAGCTGAACAGAAAGGGATTGATAATTGAATTTAAAGAGTAGTGACAACAGCCCTTCAGAAATCATATTGTAGGATCTTAGGCATACATCCATTTTCAAATATAGAGATTTACGTACATATACATATGTACATGTGTGTGTGTGTGTCCGCGCAGCACACATGTTCTATTGAATACATATATATATATATATGTGTGTGTGTGTATATATATATCGAAATAATGATGAACTGTTTTATTTCACACTTACAGAGTAGAGACAGCAGCCCTTCAGAAATCATATCGTAAGATCTAAGGCATAAATCAATTTTTTAAAAATGTATGTATATATACATGCACATCTGTGTCGCGTGTGTGCATGCACCCGTGTATGTGTTTGGGCCAAATACTTTTTTCTTTTAATATATATATATATATATATATATATATATATATATATATATATATATATATATATATATATATATATATATATATATATATGTGTGTGTGTGTGTGTGTATAAGATACTAAAGCGTAATTCTCTGTGGGCTAACATTCGTAAGTATATATATATATATATATATATATAATCACAATTACAATAAAAGGTAACATCAACCCGGACGTTTTCCTTATAAATGTAATTAATGTATTAATAGCAGAATTCACTTCAGTAAATATTAGATACCATCAGCAAGAGACGAAATCTTTTAATCTTAGTATCATATGTACATACATATATACACACACATATTCCAACGAGGTTTTTGCCACCATCGTGTATGAGATCATATCAGCTCCTATCTTATTACAAGCACATCACATATACAACACTCCTATACATTGATAAATACACGCATACACAGTCCACATACATATCTATCTATCTATCTATCTATATATATATATATATATATATATATATATATATATATATATATATATATATATATATATATATATATATATATATATATATGTGTGTGTGTGTGTGTTATAGATTCCCTGGCTATATATCTGGGTAATAAATTCTGCATATATTATGAGGAGTTTTTTGCCCCGCCATCTTGTTTACGAACGTATTGATTTGAAGGGTTAATACTTCCGAAATTTGCTCCACCTTGAGAGGAGGGACCATTGAACATAAATGTAAAAATAGTTTTTTCTCAAAAAAAAAAAAAGGAAAAAAAGACCACTGGAAGCAAAGAAGAGAGAACGGCCATTAGAACAGCAGAATGACGGGGTTCGGGGGTTAGGCGTCCTGACATGGTTCGTTTGATGTACTAAAAAAGTGATGGTTTGGGCGTGTATCATAGAAAAGAGATGGTAATAACGGTCGGGATGAGAGCGGCAGATACGAGTACCGGAAGGCGAAAAGCAATCAATGATATATCAAGCCAATATATTGTTCAACATTGCATGGACTTTCCGTCGAGTGAACACTTTATGTGATTATAATAGTTCCTGCAAATTCTCTACGGGAACAAATTGAACAATATGTCGAAAAAAAAGGTTTGAATGGCTGGGTAGTCGGGGCTGCGAAATAGCGATGGAGAGGATAAAAAAAATATCTGTACCACGCATAAATGAATCACTGTAGCCAGCGTATGTAGAAGATCTTGTTATAAAAAAATGATCAAGAAATTATCTTTAAAAATAAATATTTTATCTAGAATCATCTTTAAAAAATAGATCTTTCACAAATTGAATGCTAGCATAAGGTTTGTTTTTTGGGGTTTTTTTTAGATTGTGCTCAGGGGTGTGTGCATGCATATTTTCAAGGTTGTAGACCCAGAAACGTGATCAGGAGCGTCCGGAGATACACACTCACATAGGAAATTATATGGGCACTTAGACATAGACATTTAAAAGGAGAAGAATCTGTAACCCACTTGGATTCTTTGTACAAAAAAGTAGCGAAGTCCCAATTGGGCCATGGCACAATGTCTGTGTCAGTCTGGTCCCATATGTGAACGCAAAAACCAACCAAATACTTCATTATTCAGTATCAGTTCCATATATATCAGAAAGGCTGAGTCAAATGATTTTCACAAATTTAAATCCTAGCACCTATAATAAATTTTAAAGGGAATATCTTTAATTAACTTGACACATTCAAATATTTTAGCGTACTTGGACGGTTTTAAAGTCTCTGCACTTAGAATGGTGGGGATCAGTTCTGTATGTCAGGAGAGCTGAAGCCGTAGCCAGCGTAAGGGTATTTTAATAGTTTGATGTATGCAATGTAAGTGACTGAAGTGACATGCAAAAAAACTTAATGTTTTATAATTTGTCTTAAAGTGTTTAAAGCTGTTGAGCATTTTAGAATATATATATATGTATATATATATATATATATATATATATATATATATATATATATATATTTGTGTGTGTGTGTGTGTGTGTGTGTGTGTGTGTATTAGACGACCATGTCGTGTACAAATGATATTTATTTGATTAGTTTTGACGATTCGCCAGTTCAGCCTGGCTTCTCCAGCAAAAGTAATGGAGATACATGGAGTTGTCTGTTATATACAGCACACGTCCCGTTGTGGGCAGGTTTAGGAATTGATAATTGAACTCAATGGAATTGAATTTCTAAAAACTTGGTCAGGGATAGGCTATGTGCATTGGTCAACAGAAATGGTATCAAATAATATCACAGCTTTTATGAAATAAAAAGTTGTCTAAATGAGCTCATTCGTACACGACATAGCCTTCTGTCATTTTATGATATCGGAAAAATTATAATCCATTTCTATACACTGGTAATATACATATAGATGAAATACATACTACAAGTCATGTATAATATTCTGAAAAGCCTTTATTCTAACGGTGGTAAATACTTGTATAAGAGACAATATATCGATTAAGTACATGATTTTTGTCTGTAACATTGGCATACCCTTGTTTTGCTCTATCCAGCTCCTCAGACAATGTAACTTGGCCTTACAATTGTATATATACTAAGAATATATATATATATATATATATATATATATATATATATATCAGATCTTATATCAATTTTTAATAAATTATATATATATAAATAAATTATCATGTATCATATATCCATTTCATATTATATATCCATTTTAATAACTTATATGCTAGTTATCATATATATATATATATAAGTTATTAAGAAATAGATACATGATCTGATATATATATATATATGTGTGTGTGTGTATATATATATATATATATATATATATATATATATATATATATATATATAGTGTTTGGAAAGTAATTACGTATTTTCAAGTCATAATCGCCGTTTCAAACCTTTCAAACTACAGCAAGCATTCCTTGCACCAGGATATACTTCACAAATGTTTCTCATTGCCTGCATAGCAGTACTACCCTTCCGAAATTTATACTATAAGCAATAAGCGAATATCTTGCTCTTTAAAATCTCTATCCTATAACGGGTTAAACTTTACTTTTCACTATAGACGACTCACTGTCGGATAGAAGAGATGATTAACTAAACCCAGGCGTTGTTTTGTACCATTCAACACTAGTCTGGCCTTAGTTGGTTAGCTTATAATAAATAGCAGTTAATTACGTAATTACTTTCCGAACATGAAAATGCGTAATTATTCACGGAATTTGATACAGAAACATATGTCTGCATAGAAAACCAGACATTATATAAGTATTCATGGTTCGTTTGATGCGTAACAGATTTACGCCTTTCTTGCCGGACGATCGGTGTTCGAACCCAGATGAAAACCAGGAATTCAAATGTTTTGTTTTTTTTTTCGTTTTTTATTTTATTCTTGCAATATTGACGAAAATATATCCATCCTAACCACATTTCCCTCCGTTGGTCTCGTGCAATACTAAACTAATCTTGACGTATCTTAAAAAATAAATACTGGCCATATCTCATATTCAGTAAATAAAAAAAATAGCTCATGTATCCACAAAAAAAAAATGTCGGTAGATTTCATCAACAGCTGTTGTCGAAGAGAGAAGTGTGGGGGGTGAGAGTTCTATTTATTTTCCAACGTTTGGATAAGAGGGGATTATTTCATCGATCGGTCGACTCGTAGAGATATTGATCTGGGCAAGACCAAGAACATCAGCGAGGGACACCAAAAGTTATTGTTGGACGCAGAAAGCTGAGAGCAGTAATTGAAACGCAGACAATAACAAAAATACAACGGAATATTATTCAAAACAAACGAGCTAATACATTGTTTGGGTTTGTTTTTGCGTTTTCTTTCAAAAGCCAAATTAAAACAAAAAAAAGAAACAGGTCTGGTTAGTCACTCGATAGAAACTGTCATGTGACCAACGTCTTTCTGTGTTGGGGGTGATCAATTAAAGAAATGGAAATGGGTGGGTGATCAATGAATAAGATACTTCTCGTGCTTTGTGTTGGTAAGTGATGAGTACAAAAGTTTGAATCCCCCCACCTAAAAAAGTGAACTTGAATTTGGCTGGACATAAACAAAGGGACCAATTTAGTACAGTCTTACCTCGCAAATTGAACCCCTTATTGAAAACCTTTTTTTATGAGGCGGGGGTATAACATAATAATGAGTAAATATTGAAATTTTCAGCGCTTTAGCTCCAATGGCATGGCCTGTACGCGTCATACATGCATAGTTAAGCAGTCAGCCGGACCAGCTTGAAAACTGGAGAAACTGATGTTGACAGTTTTTGTTGTCGGTTTCCAAAAGGGATGCCGACATCGGTAAACAAGGGAAGCGGAAACTGGTCTGGTTAGTCATGCAATAGAAGCTGTTCCGTAACCAACGTCTTCTGGCAGCATGCTGTATCTGGGGCAGGGGTGATCAATCAATTGAAGAATTGGAAAATGGGTTGAAAAAAAAAGATAAGATACTTCTCTCGCCTTCTGTTTGGAGGTTATCCTTATGAGAAGTCTGAATTTTCAAAAAGCAAATGCGTATACAGCCGTACTAAAAGACCAAACTAGCATAAACTTCCATCGTAAATCGAACCCCCAACTAAAAATATATGTTTAGGGGAAGGTTTTTTTTTAATACATATTTTCTAGACATAACGAGGAGTTTATGCTTGAATTTTCAGTCTGCGGCTTGTGCGCGTAACACATTCATAGCCAGCTCGCCAGAACCACTTAAAAATTGAAGAAAACTATGTTTCATCACACTGACAGTCTCTAAAATCGATATTAGTCATAGAAATAACCTAAACGTCCTCACTTCTCAGAGAAGCCAGAATGTTAATCAAAACGAAAATTATTTTCAAAGACCAAAAAGAGAAAAGAAAATACAGCCAATGTCGGTAAACGAACGAGAAAAGGAGAAAAAAGAATGTTGGGGGGGATTTTTTTCTTGTTTGTTTTTTCATAAAATTAACCCCAGAACTCTCCACCTACACGAATCGCTTGTCAATTAACTTCTTGCGTCACTAACTGCTGTCGTTTAGGTATGATAAAAAGGTAAAGTGTTCCGTCATTTCAGAGACGAATCCCATGGAACACGGGGGCCGGTGACCATGTCCCAGTTTCTCCTGTTGCTTGGTGATCCCTGCCGAGACTTTCACAAGTTTTCATGATCCCTCCTTTGGCAGGATGGAGGTTTACCGTAGCGATACTCTCAAACCGAATAACGCAGCTTAGAATGTATCCAATGAGTACACAGGGAGCTAGGAATTTCTCACATTCTTCGTTCATACCGGGAATCGAATCCTGGATTTTCTAGTATGCGAGGCAAACGTCTAAACATTACACAATTCGAAAGAACACGTAGAATGAAGACACGAATATTTTTGTTTGGTTTATTCATTCCGTGATGTCATGTAATAGTGACTCACAATATAGATCCCCCAAGAACATGAAAGAAATAATGACTGGCAAAAATTATAGTCCTGGCGCAGTAAAATAGCCCTGGAGGAATTTTTAGTCTGACAAATATAACCAATTGGACATACAAAGGGGACCTTCAGCGTGTAAGAACATTTCATATAACTCAGCTGGCTTAGATTATTGAAATAAACTGAAATTTGGTATTGGAGACTTTTCGACGTGGGTGCAACTTTTGCATACATTAAACTATGAAAAGCACCCTTACACTGGCTACGACTACCGCCACCCCTACTTAAAAGGCTGATTGGATGCAGAAATTCTAAAACAGTATAAACTGGCTCTGTGTTGAGGTAATTGAAAAACATTTCCTTTAAGTTATAGTAGCTAGAAATTAGATTTATGCAAATCAGCTGACCCCACCTCTATGATATAAATGTAACAGTTACAATATAATGGAGGATATGGCTTGCTTACTGATAACACAAGCTGCGATACTGATGGAGCCCAAGTGGTGGGCGCCTAATATATTATACGCTGTCTTCATGTTGTCTCATTGTCGCAATTTACGAGGAGCTAGCAGCGGAAAATTTCATTATGTAGGATCGAGACGAAAAGAATTTTATTACATAAAAATAATTCTAGTACACTAACGCTCTGTTTAATCAGAACTCTTCACGAAAAGAAATATTTTAACCCATCAATTTTCTATGCGCTTAGGGTCCAGTTTAACCTTATTGAACGGTTCCACTATTGATAGACTACAGTTAGTTCCGTGAACAATTAAGATTCTCATCATCTGTTCTTGTCGTTTTCTCCTTGGACTTAAATTCCCATGCCTTCGTCAAATTTCATATATCACAATTCCTTTCATCAAAGTTTTTACCGCCTTACAACTTCATTGCATCTTGCTGACCTCAAACAGAACTCTCAACCACTCATCCGAGTTGACTGGACCGGCCTATTCAAACAAATAAAGATGTTTTTTCCACGACATTAGATGTAAATGCTTAAGGAAGGATACTTCTCTAGTTTCTTGCTCCAATGTCATTAATCAAAACGCACATCCATGTTAAATTTTTTATGATACATGCTTTTATTCTCCTCAGAATGTTTGTCGCCAGTAGCTTCTTCAGCGAGAACGGAGAGAATGAACTGCGTTCTTTTTTCGTTTGTTGAATTCATGTTCGAGAAATTAAGTTCTCACCAAAGGGCAAGGAAAATTCTGAAGAAAACAAAAGTATGTATCATACAAAATTAAACAACTATGTGTGTTTATAATGATGGTGTCGGGGCATGAAACAAACGGAATATAATTTAGCAAATAATACACAGACTCATCAAAGATTTTTGGTTGTAGAAGTCAGCACTCAAAATCAAGTTCAAGTAATGTTTATTAAGAAATGGGAACTTCCTAATCTTTTTACTTCCATGTGATAATTAAACACTATTCTTAGTGATTTACATATCATACCTTTTCTTCAAATCCCCTTGTGGTCTCAACTCAGGGAGAACAAGTAGCGAAGGTTTCATTTCGTAGGTTCGATACGAAAAGACAACCGGAACGAGTTTTTATTTCCTTGGGACGCTGGAATACTGAATGGGGTGCGGGCAAACAAGGGGTAGTAGAAAGAGTGTTGGAAGACAAAGGCTGAGGGGGCGCTAAGGGAAAAAATACAAATTGACACCACCTATGGCACATGTCTGAAAATCTAACTTCACAAGATGGCTGTTTCGAGTTCAAAGTTTTCTGATTCAAAAAATTCTATTATCTCAACTAAATTATATTATCACATCAAAATCAATATAAATTCATCGAACAGTTCCTCTGTAAAATTAACTTTTAGGCATACGACTCAATGCTAACGTAATATCGAAATAGTGCTTCTCATTTTTAATGAAGCATGGCTCAATTTTTTTTTTTTAATATTGGAATCTAATTTTCAACGTATGATTTTTGGCTGACCGTACGAGAGCGCTGATAGAGTATATGCTCTCATCGTACTGCAGTCTGAAAAGGTTTACGAAAAACTGCATGATATGAATCCTTGCACACCATTGCACTGCGTGATCAGAATTCTATGCGAAATATATGCATTCGAATCCATCAGTTTTCAATGCACGTAGCCCCCTAAGGGATCCAGTTTATCCGTATAGAACGATCCAAAAATTGACAGACGGCAGTCAGGTCCGTGAACAATTCACATATACTTATCTCTTTCCAGTCGTTTTCTCACTGAACTCAAATGCCGTTGTCTACGTCAGATCTCATACATCACAATTTCTTTCCCGAGGGTTTCTACCACCTTATAACTTCATGGCATCGTGCTGACCTCGGTCAGAACTCTCAGCAACTCATCCGCCTTGACTAGGCCGACCTATAAGGGAACATCGTGAAGTTACAGCGACCTTTTATCAAGTGCCTGTCACAACGAAACTCTGGAAGGGAAATGACATAATAAGGAGTAAATGCTCAGAATTCCATTCATCTAACTCCATTGGTGTGGCCCCTACATGCGATACATACATGCCCACTCTAAAGAATTGTTGTAGTCGAAATAAAATTAACGTGTAATACCATTCATGATATTCCACCCACTCCCAATAATAATAATAATAATAATGATAATAATAATAATAATAATGACAACAATAATAACAATATTTCAAAAGAAAACTACAACACACAAAAAAGCACTGCAACAAAACAAAATTGACATCACAGCAACCTTGTTCTGCCCTGAAATGTTGTAAAGAACAGAGATTGGAATGATGAGGAAGGAAAAAAAGGAGAAGAAGAAAAACGGAAATTGTTTTCCTTCTAAGATTGGCACTAGATGTGGAAACTGCGTTGGCTCGTGTAAACAGAGTGGGGTTTGTATTTGCACATGCGTTGTGTTCATGTAAATCCCTTGAACCGGACGGCATCTGAACATACGCACATCTGCATGAGTTGGCTAAAAAAAAATTAACGAAAGAAAGACATCAAGTCCATCAAAGTCCTTGATGGACGGTTCAAGGACAGACAGCTGTTTTCTGTATAACTATACGTAGATATTTAGTTGCGATACACACACACATACATACATACCTACATACATGCATACATACATATGTACGTACATACATACATACATTAATACGAACAGACTACAATGAGTAAAAAAAAAAACATGCATAACACACGTATCTTAGCGGACTTAAATAGCTAGATAGATAGATAGATGGATAGATAGATGAAATTCAAGTAAGGTTATATCTTTATCGTTTTTTGTATACACAATTAAAGCTAAGCAGGCTGGATTTTTTTTTCTTACGTTCACTGCATTTATTTCGATAGGGGTCCAATTTTGTTATAGCATTCATGAAATATTATGTGTGAATGAAAAAGTGTTTTTCCTACGAAAACTGCAATGTAAATTAAACCGATTTTCAACAAAAACCTAATGTATCAATTTTAACAACTATTTACCTCCATGAGGCACATGAAATTGTCCATTTACTATTCTAATATTAGGATGCCAGTCATCAAAAAATTAACAGCCACAGAAAAGTTTAAAACGAATCATGATTGTTACTAAAAGTCACTGTCATAAGTACGATTTTTATTCAAGTTAAATCATTGCTACAATATACTTGAAAACAACACCTGATTTACCAACAATTTTTATCAACTCTAGCTGAAAATATCCACTCAGAGATCAGTTATCCCTAACTGTATGGAGTTTATGACCGAAAAACCACGAGCTAATTGATGGTTTTGTGTTTTACGGTCGTAGGCTCCAGATAACAGATTTTTGCCCGGAATGCGGATCTTTTCAGCTAATAGAGATAAAATAAATCAAAAACAACATGTATCGGTAACTTATGAAATACAACAAATAAAATATAGCTATATCTACTTCGATAAATATTGAACACTGTGATTAAATATCATCAACAACTGATAAAGTCTGTTTTTTATTTCTTTTCTTTTTGTTTTGATATTCATACAAATTGAAAAAACATTATGAACTATATCTGTGTGGGTGTGTGTTTCTGAAGGTTACTGGAGTCTCCCACCAGTTTCCCCCACACTCCTCAGCTTGAATGCGTCAGTCGTTTGGGGACCTCTACCAGAAAACAGTCTTTTCACAGGCGGTCCCAGCAGAGCAAGTTGTCTACGACCGATTGATAACTTATGCCACTGAGAGTTAAAGCCAGAGGAGGTTAGAAAAGATAACTGTGCGGAAAAAAATCGAATTTTCCACGGAGAGAGAGAGAGAAGGAGGGTGTGAGAGAGAGAGAGAGAGAGAGAAGGATGGTGTGAGAGAGACGAATGAGTAGACACATTGGATCCATACGGGAAATGCTTGAGGATATCTCTGTGAGTTCCGTCCCGTGGCATATCGCCAGTAAGATATCAGCCAAGATGATGAGCAGAAAAAACCACACATTCGTGAGGCCTGCTCAATATGTAATAATAATATATTTATCTACTCAGCGAAGCTCAGTCGCTTGGTCTGGCACAAGGCCACGGTAGTGCAGCACCCATCATATTCGAACTCGGTATAATCTGCGATTTTATATAACTTACAGAAAAGTATCGGGCATTTTTAATGAAAAGAATTCTGATAATTCAGGACTGATCTCTTTCATACTTCTGAGGCGTTTTTAGTGATCTGAATGATTGAACATCCAAGGTACTAAACTGGCTACCTTAGGTGGATGGTTCACTGCCACGTATATATATATATATATATATATATATATATATATATATATATATATATATATATATATATATATAGTAGATTGTGGATTCGCTACACAAACCAGCTCATGTTTCTGCCCTCTCATGGCCTCATCTGGCTCTACTCCATGTGTAGATTGTTGCATGTATTGAGCACTCTATGAAATAAATCCATTGCATTTCAGAAATGGCTTTACATTAGTGATATATTATTATATGATATTATACTGCTAGCCTGATTTGTACAATATATATATATATATATATATATATATATATATATATATATATATATATATATATATATATATATATATATATATATATATATATATATATGCATATTGTGAATAATAGGGTGAGGTTTATCCTACTTAATGGTGACTTGGTAGACAATACTGGAAATTCGATTTAGGAAAATAATTATTTTATTCGCGTTGACATTTTTCGGATGCAATTCATCTGTTATCTGTAGGTGAAATAAGAAACATAGACGAAAGATGAGACAAGATTTTGAGTGGATAGGGAGTGAGGGGATCATGTGGGGGTTGAGTTTTGATTGTAGTTTTTATTTGTGACGGTGAAAAAGGGGTTGCTTGTTTCGGTGTCAGAGTAAAACAAAGTGAGAGCAAGGCTGTGTGGTTGAGTGGTAATAGGTCGATGTTATTTGTGTATAAGTCAATGAATGTTAGTAAGCGTGTAATTCAGAATAATTGTGAATGTGTGTACAGAGTATTTATTGTTTTTGAAGGCTAAGCTTGCTCTGCGAAAGGCTTGCTATCCTAGGGTGGTTCTTCATTTGATTTCTTCATCAGAGGGTCTCATGAAGATTGGTGGTCCTCAGTAGATATGGTGGTTTACTTTTTCCAGTTCTGTGTCCTCGATTTTGATCTTAGTGTTTTTATTTCCGACGTAGTGGTTGCACATGATCTTTGTCTTACTGAAGTTCATGTGTAGGCCGACTTTTTTGCTCTCTTCATTTAGTTCATCTATCATTAGTTGGAGGTCGTGTAGGTTCTGTGTGAAAAGGGCAATGTCGTTTGCAAATCTTAGGTTGCGCAGATACTCGCTGTCTATTCTAATTCCTTTACTCTCCCAGTCTAGTCTTCTGAAGATCATCTCGAGGCAGGCTATGAGTAGTTTGGGTGAGCTACTATCACCGTGTTTTACCCCTTTTTGGAGCTGAAAAGGCTCCGAGACTTTATATAGCCTGATAAAGGAGCTTCTTTGACTGCCTATATGTTTCAGCACTTCGACATACAAGAAGATCCCATGAATAAAGATGGTTATACAACCAATGCATCCTCCAATAGTCACTTATGGAGCTGAAACATGGAACCTAACCAAGAGACAGATCCACAAATTGAAAACCATGCAACGTTCACATGAAAGGATCATGCTCAACCTCACGTATAGAGATCACAAGACAGCACAATATATCATGGAGAAGACAGAAGTCGGAGACATCATAGAATCCATTAAAAATCTCAAATTGCAACAGGCTGGCCATGTTGCAAGAATGGCTGACAACCAATGGACATCGTGACTCACGACATGGATCCCCAGAGATCAAATACGCAATCGAGGCCGGAGGAGTATTAGATGAGCTAAACGAATTCAGAAAGTACTGGCTCCGTAACGCCCACGATAGAGGAATGTGGTGAATCCTAGAGAAGGTCTACGTCCAACGACGGACTTTGAGAGACTGATGTTGATGTTGATGATGTACATTGTATTTTAATGTACTGTGTTATGTGTTGGTGTTCCATGTGTTATGTGTTTGTATGTGTTGGTGAGTCGTGTATGTGTGTGTGTGTGTGTGTGTTTGTGTGTGTGTGTGCAGAACGGTGTATACCAGTGCGTGTATTGTTGAGAAAACACGTAACATGCAGAACACAAAGACCAACAATACAATATCATACAGTAAAATCTATTCTCATGAATCACTTCAGAATAAAACTAGGTCTTCGTCGGCAACACTGAAATAAGAGTGAACATTTACGCAAAAATATTCTTATTCTATCCAAAGCAGAGGTCGGCAAACTACGGCCTGCGGGAAAAATCCATCCTGTGGCTCTTTTATCCAGCTCACCGATTCCATTTTCGTATTTAACGATGTAAACAATGCCAGAAAAAAAATGTAACCACAATTTGATGATATTCTGTCCCATTTCCAAGAAAAAAAAGAAAGAATTTTATTGATTGAAAAGGCATGGAAGTGTATCCCATACATGGCCATTTAGGGCTTCTTCGATAATGCAGTCATCTGATATTCTATTGCGACATCAATGGCAACTGGGAAGAAATCCGATCAGAATGGTGTTCTTTCAATCAAACCTTTTAATGGCATCGTACCTTTTAACGACATTACGTCTCTACTTCCCTTGCTATTTCTGTTCCACATATCTGGGACCGAACGACCGACCGACAGACAGACCGATCGACAGAAAAGCATCTTATTGTGATTTGTGGACAGATCTAAAAACAAGCTTCCCTTGGCCTGCGAGATACAAAGGCATTTACAATCCGACTTGCCTCCCAAAAGTTTTACCGATTCCTGGTCTAAGAGAAAGTATCATTTATTACGAATGGCAATGCAAGCCAATACTCATGAGAAGATCAAATTGTTAGGTTGGCATATCTTACTATCCCCGAAAGTTTCCTTTATGCAACTGTGCCTTTACGAAAGACCTACATTAGTTCCTGTTTTTATATGTGTCCAACATCTCTATAACACATTTTGTCTGTCCCCGGATAACTGACGTCATTTATCCAGTTTTTTTAATCAATTTATGAAATGGTAAAAAAATATCTGCAGTTTCCCTTTCAGAGGTACATTCATTTTTTCTGTAATCAAAGGAAAATTATCTATTCATTTTTTAAAACAATTTTTGTGATAGATATAGAAATACATCATCAGCTTTCACCAGCGTAGGATTATAGACTAAAATTATTTTGATTTTTTTTTTTGTAATTTATCTGATTTATAATTTCCTTTCAGCCTCCTTATCTGCAGTTTATCCTCCAGTGGTCTTTCTTATCCGCTGTTTCCCTTTCTGTAGTAGCTCCTTATCAGCTGTTTAATTTTCAGACACCGCCCTTTTTTTTAGCAGTTTTCCACTCAGTAGACTCTCTATCCGCGGTTTTTCCTTTCATTGGGATGTGGACACGTTAGTAGAATTCTATTGCAAATTGAAAAGGAGTTTTGCTTTTACGACATTAAAGGCGAGAAGAGAAAATAACGTTCAGTGTTATTTTAACATGGGGACACGAAAGAAGAACCGTGCAACCCGATCAGTGAGAATGCCGGCGCCAAGCTACTTCCCCAGGAACTAAAACTCTGCATCAAGCCACTGGGGCTTTGATCCGTGTCTGTGAACATCTGTGCTTCATCCTGATTTATTTTATGCATCCATTAGCTAAATCTGTCAAAGCCTAAGAGAGATCGTAAAGGTGCCTGCGCTTAGCATTAAACCGGCTGACATCGAAGAAGATTATCTCTTTTGGTTTTCCTCATACACGTTAATGGTGATTGCTTCTTCACTTTACGTCATTCTGGTGAACGAAACGTTTCATAGGGTAGCAGGGCTGTGATCAGATCAGCTGAACACTTTCGTTGTAGAAAAGCCCTTAAAAGTAGAAAGGAAATCAATTCAACATGATCAGAATCCTTTCTGCCCATCACCCAGTGCAGCAGAATTCAAACTGTGTTCCACTCGATTCAGTATCCTGCGCGAACTTTCCGGGGGTTCAGCGAAACAGAATGATATTTCTGCAATATACTTAATAATTCATTTCATAAACGATTTCTTTCGCAGCTTTCACGTGTCTTCATTTCATTTCCTCCGCACGAACAGTACTTTTTATATGAGAAAAAATTGATAATATGTTCACCTATTTGATTAAAAACATCTTGGTTATTTACGTGACACGGACGCCATTCAGTCAGTAGTCATTTTCATATCTATTTCTTCTTCTGTACGCCTCGTTCTTGCTTTTTGATTCAAGTGTGGGCTTTCGATTTGTGTTTATACACATTCAGATTATTACATAATCAAGGCCATAATCCAATAGTTGTATACGTTATATATATATATATATATATATATATATATATATATATATATATATATGTATATATATAATATTTATGGTACGGATCAGGCTAGCAGTATAATATATATATATATATATATATATATATATATATATATATATGGAAAGGGGTTTTTCTTGGAAGGGTTCTCTAGAAAATACAATTATTGAAAAGGGATCACCGAGTAGTTGAAGTTTGAAGATCACTGACCTGGTGAATGAAAGTGATGGTGAAACTCATCCGGTTCCCTGCGAATCGTGAGTTCAATCTCAAGGTCAGGTAACACCAAAATAAACACCAGATCCGTGGTGGGGAAGATGGGCATCATAAAGGAAAAACTGACTGTTGCGCGTTCTGAAATTCTTTGGGAAGGATCCTGTATGTGACAGGGAACAGAATAAGAACATATCCAGCGAATCACACGAGGGCTTCCAATCGACGTTATTTGAAGTTCACCGAATGCAGTAGACATTTGATGAAGGCCAGAGAATGAAGCAGTCGAAAATTTGTAATAAAGACAACAAATCACCCTTTTCTCCTTTTTTTTTTCCTTCTTTCCTGTCTTTCCCTCTTGCTTGAATGTTCATTCACTGGTTAGAAACCGTCCACTAAAACTGTCATCAAAACGGTCAACGTGGGTTTCTTCAGTTTTCAAGTTGGTCCAGCTGACTGACCATGTACGTATGTGCACAGGTCGAACCAATGGTGCTAGAGGGCTGAAATTTTAAAAATTCACCCCCATTATGTATTTAAAAAAAACATTCGTTTTATTTTTGCTGTTTTTTATTCACAATCTTAATATGGTTTTAGTGGGGGGTTCAATTTTCAGTGCAAGTTTATCCTAAATTGATCCCCAGTTTGTACCAGTATTCCTATTTTTTTTCTTTTTTAGTGATCACTGCCCAAACAAAAGGTGAAAGAAGTAACTTATTCATTGATCTTCTCTTTTTTAAATGTTCTTAATTTATCACCCCTAACATCACACGCTCCCAAAAAACGTTGCTCGCATGACAGTTCCTATTGCATGACTGACCATACCTGTTTTTCCTTCTTCTTACTCGTTTTCCTCGTCTTTCCCAAGCTCTCATTCGCTTCGTCACATCATTGGTCAAACCAAAACATGTTTAATCAGTCAGGCTTTAAAATCAGATTCCTGTCAATAGTGTCCATTTTTTCCCTTCCATCGAGACGATGATGAAGCGTTGGTTTTGAATTCTTTTTTTTTTTTTTTTTGTTATAGACACGTTCGCTAAACAGTCGAGTCATGACTGGATAGAAATAACGCTGGCCCGGAGGGATAGGAAAGAGGATTTGAAAGTATCCATAATCCTTCGCAAAACTGACAGCGACTGGACAAGGCTTTTCTCGAATATTCGTGGAAGAGGAACGTGAAAAAGAGAGATTAGGACCGATAGGATTAGGTTAATTCTTTTAGAAATGCTTTATTCGGACAGTGGTGATCTGTAAATGCCAAATTAGAATGATATATGAGAAAATTGGATAAAGGAATAGGAAGAAGAAGATAGGGAGAAGAATAGAAGAAAGATGAAATACTAAAGGAAGAAAGAATATATATATATATATATATATATATATATATATATATATATATATATATATATATATATATATATATATATATATATATGAGAGAGAGAGAGAGAAGCAAGAAAAAGGGAAAATGAAAGAAAGAAAAGGCGACATGAAATTGGTCTTCTGATAAACCTGTCATTTTCCTTTGGAACGAAACAAAATTGTTTCAGATTATTTTTTTATTTTTTCATCCTTTATTTAAAAAAGAAAGAAAGTAGAAAAGCTAGAAAAAAGGAGGGAGAAAGAATGAAAGAAGACTTGAAAGCAAAAATGAAAGAAACAATTTAATGATAAAAGAAAGAGAGGGAGAAGAACTAAAGAAAGGGAGGAAGGAAAAATGCATTCGGAAGGAAGGAGGGAAGAAAGGTTAAAAGCAAAAGATAAAGAAAGAATATAATGATGATAAAAGAAAGAGAGTAAAAAAGAACGAAAGGGGGGAAGGATGGAAGAAAAAATACTGAAGGAAAAAAGAATGAAAGGAAGATTAAAAGCAAAAATGAAACTATGGATGTAAAGACTGAAAAAGAGGAGGAAAGATGACTGAACTAACAAATGCTAGATGAAGAACAATGCAAAGAAGAAAGAATCAAAAATAGATGAAAGAATAGAGAATGAAACAAAGAAAGAATGAGGAATGAAACGAAGAAGAAATATTAAAGGAAGAAAGAATAAGTAAAGGGATAAGAGCAGAATGAATGAAATAATATAAGGATAAAAGAAAGAGAAAAAAGAAAGAATAAGAGAAAGGAAGAACAAAAGAAAGAAAGAACAAGACAAAGCAAAAAAGAAAGAGAGGAAGGAAGGAAGGAAGGAAGAAACGAACAAATGAATTAGAATTTGGGTTCAACTTCTAAAGACATTGAATAACTAGAGTCAAAACGGAGTCATGAAAACAAAATGGCAGCCAGAGAGAAGACGACATGAAGATTGGTTATCTAAAAATCTGCAATTTTTCCTCTAAAATGAAACAAAATCCTCTTCCACTATTTTTCCCCAACCAATTAAAAGCGTTTTTTATCAATTAGCTCCTTTTTATTTTTTTATCAAATTTAATTTCCCCATGTCGGTTTAATCCATCGATTGCGAGCAATAATTGTGATGCGATTAGTGGACCGAGCCTGCTAACCATCTCCCAACGACTAGGTACCACACAGAGACTGTAGACAATGTAATTTTTTTTCCAAGTTCAAAACCAAGCATCGTGAATAGCTATGTGTTTATGTGAAATCTTGTTTCAAATGAAGAAACGCTTTATGGAGACATATCAAATATTGCAACCAAAGTTTCCTCGTTTCGAACAAAATTTCACAGTTCTTAGTTCATTTTTCAACTTGGGGGAAAAAGAGCCAAGAACTCTAGACACACGTTCAACTTGGCGTATGTAACTCAAAAACCAACTAACGTAGCTTGATGCAGTCTTTTTTTAATACCAAGGTCACTGCTACATATTTTTCAAGTCATGTGCACCCTGAAATGCCCTCTTCATGCAATGTTGGGAAAGTTTGGTCTCTTTAAGAAACAGACCATTGAAATTCAGAAACATCCAAAATTTATTCTTCGAATTAAAGAAGAAAGATACTCGATGTATTTGACCTGTCGTGTTTGTTTAAACCGAGATCCGTCGTAGGCCTGACGGTGTGATCTGGATAGTCAGAGTGGTACTTGTGGCAGGAATCTGCCTCGCCACCCATTCGTGAAGTGTCTTGGGATGAGGAGGATTTTTTCCCCTCCAAAAAAGAGGAGCACATCTCTACCATCATCGTCACTCACCCTCATGAAAAACTTCCAAGCGGAGGTATTGGGCGGGGAGGTGGCATAGAGTACGCCCCTCGTTCACCAGACCAAACGCCAATGATTTTTTTCTTCTCTCATGGGGACGGCCTAAGAGAAAATATTTATCACGCAAAACCGACAGTAATCGATTTGATGAAAGCGGCCATTGAAAAGGAATGCGCTCAAATCCCAAATGAACTGATTTATGATGTTTTCAACTTTGCTTTGTCATCAGTGTCTGGGCCAGAACGGTTATCAGTTCGGACATATGTGATAACTCGAATTAATTGCACATCCATGTCCTCTTTAATTCGAATTATAAATCTTGAACGCATCTTAATTGGCATTGCATTAATGAATATTCAAACTGTGTGTACATTTTAGGCACCTTGGATATGCATACACAAATCCACATACACACGCTCACACACGTATTACCGAAAGATCCCCACAAGAGACGCATAGTAGTGTAATAACAAAGTATATATAAAACAGAAAAAAACTGACGAAAATTGCATGAATTAAAGTAACAAATATTGGGAAATAAGTGACTGAAGTGACTCAAGACATTTTTTAAAGTTTTTTTTAATGTTGAAAGTTTAAAGCTGTGAAGATTTCGAGACTATATGTACATACATTTTTAAGGTTAGTGGCATAAAACACATGAAACGTGTTTCATGGTAGATTTTCAATATATATATATATATATATATATATATATATATATATATATATATATATATATATATATATATATATATATATATATATGTGTGTGTGTGCGTGTGTGTGTTATTTTTAGAAGTTCATTTATTGTAGAAATATAAAAGTATAGTTCATCTATTACGAAATACCGTAAATAAATCACTCAACAAACACTCTACCCAACTAGAAGTCTCTCTAGTAATCTTCCCTAATCTGAAACGCAACAAGCATGGCAGGACCCCACAACACCTTCCTCAACCACTAACTCCTATCCAGAGGAAAAAGAGAAAACACACACACACAACAGCAGTCAGTTGATTGCAATGACTGCCTAAAACTGATCAGTTACTATAAAAACTAATTCTCCGTAACAGTTTTTCACAACTGCTTTATCTTCTGTCGACCATATCCTGTAATCTAATTTCGCTTGTATCCATCCATCTTAGTCAGTGTACCCAAGTACTTTTGATTTTTTATCTTTTTATATATCTATCTATCTATTAGTCTATCTATCTATCTATCTATCTCTCTTTATATATATATATATATATATATATATATATAATCTCAATTTGTAAATTAAAAAAATAGAAAACGAATGATATTTAATCACAATGCTCATTATTCAATACAGTAAATAGAGCTATTGATATAAAGAAAAAAAAGAGGATCACAAGGACATATATCCGGTGTAGGTTAACATTTCGTGCCTTTTGCATTCATCAGTAACCGACTGCATGTTGCTTCCAGTGGATTATCTATATCCTTGAATTATTGCAAATATATATGCGCGCGTGTGTGTGTGTGTGTATTCTTGTTCTGCTTAGTTTTACGCATGTTCAACCCCTCGTGGACATTCCTATGATAAATTGTGCACCTAAACTAATTAAGTCGTCTGTAGAAGTTGTTTCATGTCGACACAAATTAGAGTCAAATCCGAGCTTATTCGATTTTATTACTTTTCCTCCTTCTTTTCCCCTGGAACTTTCTTTTTTTACTTTCTCCTTTTCATGCAAATATTCTTCCCATCTTTCCCAGTAATATTTGTGTACATTATGCAATCTGTAAAGCAATTTCCAGTTGCCCCAGACGGCCTCAACAAATGATATTGCCGGACATTCAGTGTTACCAGCTTTGATTCAGCTAAAAATGGACGAATAAGAAGTGGTAATCAATGGCAGAGTTCAAGCCTCGTTCAGAATTTGCCTACTCCACCATGGCAGCCAGGCATGGTCGCCAGAGCATGATATAGTTTGGTTTATGACAAGCTGGCCATGTTGACCCCTAAATCTTTATCTACTTCAAAATGAGGGATTCGCACTTTACATTTCCGTCTATCTATCTATCTCTATATATGTATACATATATATATATATATATATACATATATATATATATATATATACATATATATATATATATATATATATATATATATATATATACATATATATATATATATATATATATACATATATATATATATATATATATATATATATACATATATATATATATATATATATACATATATATATATATATATATATATATACATATATATATATATATATATATATATATATATATATATGTATATATAATGAAGTAAGTATTTGGATTCGCCTGAAGAATCCCGAACAGGGAAGGAACTTGTTGATGTAGCGAATACTGATTTCATCATATCTTAACCTATACTCCCGATCAACTTAATGTTTAATATTGAGTGTATCGAGCACTTCATAAAATAAACCCATCACACATTGGATATTGTATTATATCATATTACATTGTATTCCTGATTTATATTATATATATATATATATATATATATATATATATATATTACGCCAATTGAGCGATTTTGTCGATTTGCCTTGACATATATACGGAAATTATACAGCCATTTGATATTGACAAGGAAACAAGTCTTGGTAGACTCATTCTGGAAGAAAAAACAGGCAACGGGATCAAATTTTCATTGAGTGAATTATAACATAGTTATAGAAGAGGTAGACGTGAAAAATCTTTCTTTGAAATATCAACTTCCCGTTGGAAAATTAATGCAAAATTCAATACATCCCTAATTTCTTATTCAGATCATAACAGTTCACAAAGAAAACAAAAATATATTCAAATAATCATTCTATCTTCTCACTGAACGGAGTGTTAAAAAATCCACACGTTTTTTTTTTGTTTGTTTGTTTTTGTTTTTCTTTTTTTTGTTTTGATTTTTTTTGTAAGTTAGAGAAAGACATGGCTTAATACGTAAATTGAATTGTTTGAATAAATATTTTTTTCTGTTTGCTAAAAAGTAAAATACACCAGTCGCCAGGCGTTTTCACCTCTGCAAAAATAGACCCCATGAAGTCTACAAACACTTTATCGACAAATTCAAGGCCCCTTATCCTCCGCTCGATAAGATAATTGTTGATTAATTAGAGGTATGAACCTACGACCACTATCACAACCACAAAAAGATAATTAATTAATTGATTCATTACTGGTGCGCTTTTTTTTTATACCAAATAGATTTCTACCAAAAACACTTAGATACAACTTCGATTATACCTAATATAGATTATACATTCACGACATTAGACGAAAACGCTGTAGACAAAGATGATTCTTGCCAGGGATGGACTTGAGTCTGCGTCAAAATACTCTCCTTGGACGTCACGCTCTTATCCCAGCGTCCTTTCCACTATTCAAAACAGTTTTCCAAATCCTCTTTATGTGTGCGTAGGTTACCAAAAAATGGATATGGGATCCAACAGAATGATTATAAATTGCATTATATTACATTGAAACTCCCATTTGAAATGATTTCCCGTTAGTTCAATATCAGTGTCTGCTTAATTGATCACTCATTTAGTCTCTGCCTGTTTCTTTTTAATTCAGACTTTTTTAGTTGATCACTGCCAAACAAAAGGCAGGAGAAAAAACGTATTCATTGAACGCCCCTTTTTTTCTAATTTTTCATTGATCACCTTTAACACAGCAAAACACTACCAAAAGTCATTGGTCATAAGACGCGTTCTATTGAGTTACTGAGCAGATCTGATGTTTTATTTTAGATATAGAAATCGAACCGGAAACCAAATGGTATCTATTTTATTATCGTAACCACTGAACAATTAGCCGAGACAACGTAGGCTTCTTTGCAAAGACGAAGGTTATAGGATTACACTCCATAAAACCGGTCTGAGACGGACAAATGTTTGCAGTCTTGCTACCTAGGCAACTGCTGCACAGTCAACCAAGCGGGTCAAATAGTTTTCCAACGAATACTTCGATCATGGCCATTTTAATCTGATAGGATTTTTGTCCATCAATGGTCTGACATCGCTAAGTATTGACCATTAGTCTGGCTGTACAGTAGTAAGGTCTTACAAGTTTGATGACGGGTCAGATAAGAAAAATTCTGTAATATAATCATGCGACTCGACTGCAAATATAAAAAAAATAGTTTTGTGATAATATAATCAGAATCATCCTGGAACATTTCATACTGCGTGATGACCACTCATTGCTGTAATCCGAGGGTGTAACTTATATAACCGTAACTACATGTTCTGTTTCGGGCGCCTACTCAAGATGGCATGGTAATAAGATATCAGAAGTTGGATGACAGGGCAGGGGTTCAAAATAATTCCGGAAAAATAATCATGCAGCTCGATTGCAGCAAATAGAGTGAAACAACAACATGATCAGAATTTTTCTGGGGCTTCTTATAATGTAAGGTGGCCACTAATGGCAGTAATCCAAGTGTGTGATTTGTTCATTTATTACTACATATTTCGTTTTGGGGGCTTGCCTAAGACGGTACAGAAATAAGATCTTTCAATTAAGATGACAGGCAAGCGATATAAAGAATCCCGTAAAATGATTATACGACTCGATGGCAACAAATAGACGGCGTAATCAGATTTTTCCTTGGCATATTAGAATGTACAGTAGCCACTATTTGCAATAATCCGAGTGTGTAACTTATTTATTAATGACTATATTTCCTGATTTGGACTCCCTAACTGCACCCCAGCATCGGCCGCGTGTTCACCTCTACATCCACCCTTTCCCCACCCTTACACATGCTATACCACGGACTCCTACGCCTATTCCATCCCGACCCTACACTGGCTGTAGTGATATATTCCGAAGTGCATTTATTAACATGAATAAGTAATTTCATTTCCATTGGAAAAGCTGGTTGATAAGCGTCGGCCATTTTCGAATTCTTTTTCACTCAAAAATAAAAATCAGTGAATATTTACTGGACAGCTCAACAACACAACAATCCATTCGGAAGATGGGCATGAATTTTAAATGTACTTCTGCAAAATTAAACAGACTGTCACGCACAGGGGCGTAGCTAGAGATTGGGGCGGGAGCACTTGGCTCTCAGAGAAGTGACCTCCAACATTTAACGGGATTTGTGTCAGGAGAAGTTTAGTAGGAATCTTTTGGGGCTCCCCCTCCATTGGGGAAGTCGGGGGCGTTCTAAAATCGCTCTTCCCACCTTCAGATTCGCTTCTAGTCACGCAATATCACTTGATCCGGAGTTTTCCCTAGAAGGAATAGGACTGGATCAATTTTTTGTCAGCTCCGTGACGAGCGATAATGTATTTGATCCGGATCAGAATTACACTTGATCCGACATTAATTAACCTTTGATAATTGCAACGAAAGATCAAGTTCAACGTTGACTTTCAATTTGATCAATTAGTCACACTGTCTATCTTTCACCCACTTTCCTCTCACCCCCTCTTTCTCTCTCTCTTTCTCTCTCTTTCTCTCTCTTTCTTATTCTGATCCTCTCTCTCGTTTCTCTCCTAATCTTTCAACTTCTCTCTCACTCCATAAATCGCCCCCAACTCTTTCTCTCTCTTCTATTCATAGTTTCCTTCCCTCTATGTAACTCTTTCTCTTGCACCAACTTCCTGTTTCTCCCTTTCTGTTTCTCTCTCTCTCTCTCTCTCTCTCTCTCTATATATATATATATATATATATATATATATATATATATATATATATATTAATATATATAAAAGAATATCTAACATCACCGTGTGAGTTGACTGGTTGGTTGGTCTATCTTATGGTCAAACAATGGGAGTAACTCTCATATTTCCATGCAAAAGTTACTCCTCTCAAGGAATTTTCATTATTTTGTTATTTGTAAAAGAAAAATGATTGTACACAATAATATTTGAGATCTGTAATGAATTCTGAATTCTTTTTTAAAACCATGATGGACCAGTATTAGAATATTACACAGTATATGCAAATCATCGATCAATCTAAAGTCGTCATCGATCACATCTTATATTAAAGAATCATGTTTGGTGTTGCTCAATCTTATTATTACGTCATCATAATATGGAATTCTATTTTACTACGTCGGTTGTGCGAACAAAATTCAATTTTACTACGATACTAGCTTAGCACTGACTGATGGCAGGGTCTTTTGAATGCACTAAAGATCAAACTAGCGAATTTATGGTCTGAAATTTCAGGCTTGTTTTTTCAACACTAGTTTTCCAAAAATACCTCGAGATTCAAACTCCAGCTGAGACAAGGTTCTCCGGAAAGAGTAATTATTGAAAAGGGTCACCCTACTTTGAGGACCATTGGTCTAGAAGACGAACAACTCTGATTCCAAACTGGGAAACTCGGCATCTTTAGAGACGGACAACGCGTTCTCAGAATGTCCAAGTTATGATGCTCTGGTTCACCTTTGACAGTCTTAGCAAGCCGGAAGTGATTTATAATAAATTGCTCGAGTAAAAAAAAAAGTAGAATAAAAGTGAGCGGACGGAATTACGCGACCGCTGACTCCACCTCCTCTCGACACGTCGGGTACAAGTAGAATATCGGGAGAAAAAAGCATCAGCTAATGTTCTGATCCGCCTAGAAGAGTAGCAGGTAGGTACTCCTGAAGGACTGATTCCTTGATACTCAATCAGAACCGGAGAATAATTCAAAAAGTTTTCTACAGGAAGTATTTGTGACATTGTACATGAAGATACGAAAGAGCACGATGGTTTGAATATTGAATAGTGTTTTATTTTCTGTCACGCGCCATAAGGCGAGTTTTAAAAAATCGGTGCAACACAATCTTCCACCTCTTAATATTCCTCTCTTTTTTTCCTGGTATTTAGCTATGCTTTGCAAAATACCATTTTAAAGACATCTGAATAAAAAAAATTTTTTCGATCCCCCAGAAGGGTCTCTCCTCGGTTTGAATTCAAAGTTCATCTCTCAGACCAGTGCTGAAAAACCTAGTCTGCCCTGCTATTAACTCATACTGGCAGGAAGAATAGATGGTTTCATGCCTTCTAAAAGGGCATTAGTGTGTAGTGAGTACAGACTAGATGCTAAATATGCCAGCCTCCTGCGCCTGAAAAGTGTTAAATAATTGTTGTGATCGGTTAATGCGTGTGTGCAAATCTCTTCAGTGTCTTTATTTTCCGAATCTGAGGGAAGCGTAACCCAGTTTTCCCACCAAGATCGATATCAACTGATGGAAATTCCGTGCAGATCACATGTCGATATATTAACGTGACTGGTGCTACAAGTGCACTATTTGTAATTAAACCTCCTTGACCTGGATTCAAGGATACGTGACTCGTCACTTCCGGAATATGAAGAGTGTGAAGTTTCAAAATGGCGGTTATTGAGTGGAGACATAGGTTGAGTTAGATTCGTGAGAAGAAGACAAGACAAGACAAGACAAAAGAAGAAAGAAATACCACGGCTTTCTTCTTGGCTAGCGACGTGACAAATTCGATTCGACTCTATTCAATACGCTGATATATTTAGTTTTCTATCGCCTTGTTCGCTGATGGAAGTGACGCACTTTTTTGCTGCAAAAATAGTGTACCCACAAATAGATGGACTGCGTTATAGCATGGGAAAGCAAGACTGGGATTCAGATTCACCAGGATTAATGCACAGAAGGTTTTTTTTTCCAAATTGTTGAAAAATTTATCAAAATCAATAATTTTCAGACTTAGATATCAAGTATGAAGTGAACACATCTAATATGGGGGTATCGGCCGAGTTATGATCGATGAGGTGCATTTTGTAAATAATCAGAATATTCATTAACTACTACAAAAATCGTTGATCCCATCACTTAACGTGAACTCAGACACACACACAAACATATACAGTACAGATCAGGAATAAAATATAATGTAATATACGATATGTGATGAGTTTATTTCATAAAGTGCTCTATACATTCAACATCGAATATTAGGTTGATTTAGAGTAGAGCTTGAATAATGATGAGGTAAGTTTTCACTATACAAATATGTTTATCTTTCTATTCTGTTCGGGCTTCTTCAGGCGCAGAAACATTAACGTTTTTGTGTTGCAAATCTTTACTTTATCATATATATATATATATATATATATGTGTGTGTGTGTATATATATATATATATATATATATATATATATATATATATATATATATACTTGCATGTATGTATTCTAATGATAAATTGTGTTTATATTGAAATTGCTCAATATTTTTAATGAAACAGGGCAAGAATAATAAATATTGAAAAGTTCATTCCGCGCTTAATTTCACAGAAGTGTGAAACAAATTTGTAATGATGATTCCATAAGTGTTACATATATATATATATATATATATATATATATATATATATATATATATATATAACTATTCAGTTGAAGTAGAGCTTTGAATATGGTGGAATAATGGAATCGCTACACAAACACGTTTATGTTTCTGCCTTTAGGGGCTTCTTCAAGCGAAGATTCGCCCGTGGAAGCCCAAGAAGGCAGAAACATAAACGTGTTAGCGTAGCAAATCCATTGTTTCACCAATATATATATATATATATATATATATATATATATGAATATTGTTTTTTCAGATGGTGCAACGCCTTAAGGTGATTCCTCTGTAACAGCTTTTTTTGTGCCACTTGATTTTGTCATATGTAGGAACTGTCTTTGCTTTCTGTGAATTCCTCTCTGGATGACCATTTCATTAGAATATGATTTAAACCCCAACATTGTGTTATATCGGGGTCTGTGCACTGTATTTCCCTGGTTCACCCCTTCGATTCTCCTATAACACCTCACCCGTTGTGTATAACTGAATTGCGTTTTATCTATCACTGTCTGTTTGTATCATATCTCAGCTTCGTATTTTAGCAAAGAGGCCAACATCGGATAGCTTCAGCTGCATAGTAGAGGAATTGTGATGACCAATAACGAACAGTTGCCAAAAACGCCTCTGTGAATCATGCAAGTCGGCAAATGTTATAATTTATCTTTCAAACTGTCAAATGGAAATTGCTTGTAATATGGGACTTCTACCATCATTCGACTTCTCAGATCAAGCAAATTGCTCGTCATACGACAGCGTTTCAATATTATGAATATACTTTTGCCGATTCGGGTGATATCAGGTTTCGTAATTTTTGGTCATAAATACTTCAGCTGTCCCATGAAACGCTCGTAAATTTAAGAGGGCTTCCGTCAAATATGAGTTAGGAAAGCCACCTCAATTCCCACTTGACCTTTGAACTGAATTGACAAGTAAGAGATATCCACAGTAAACAAAGGTATTTTTTACTGTATCTTAAAGGAAAAAAAATAGTATTCTTCCATCCAAATCAAGTCAGTATATTTCTATGATAGGTGCTTCATGTTTAGACGATTTTAAGATTGCAGAGTTCAAATTTTCTTGTAGACTGCCATCAATCATGGTGTAAGCGAAGCTAATTTTTGATAACAAAACTTGACTTTAAAAATAATCTAAAAACCGGTATGCAAAAGAGATGTTTGTACGGCTAACCTTATGCTATTCTCTAACAATTAAAACCAAAATTAAAACTTTAAAAAAGATATTTTAGTCACTGCAATTCATTTTGAAACTTTTCTCTAAAAGGTCCATCATCATTGCTATTTGGTTGGTGCAAAAATAATTTCAATTTCTCAGCATCGACCTTGAAACAATATATACCAGATTAGAATAATATCCATTACTTGAAATAAAAACATACGCAATTTTCACATTTTTTGCCGACTAAAGACTTTCATTCTGGAAGCATAGAATTCTTGGGTCCTCAAATCAATGAATTTTCCCGGGGGCGTTTTGTACTGGCGCCTGGTTATTGGAGAATTTCCCTTGCAGGAAATGGTCAAAATGCTTGAAAAGACGGTACTTGGTCGGACAGAGGTCTGGCGAGTAAGCTGGATTAAGTAGAGTTTCGTGGTCTGGTCAGTTCAGTTTCTGCAGAGTCTTTTTGCGCGAAATGCGAGCTTTTTCGCCTTTCCAATTTTGTTGAATGGTCAACGTTTAGTTCATCTGAAACCTCTCAAGTTATTTTGCGTGGATCTGCTTCAATAATGACCCTTCATTGCATGACCACCAATCACAGAAGTACGTCAACATCCTGAAGGCTTTCGTCCCCGTTTCGAAATTGGGAACCAATGTAGGGCTGTGCATCCGTTGATGGTCACTTGGCCAAATACTTGGTTGATATTGTGAGCAGTTTCCGCTGGTTTACGTCCTATTTTGAACTCATACATATTTATTTTCTTTCATTCTTTGATTTGACAGCTCCCAATAAACCAGAATAAATGGTGAAAAGGAAACGCCCCTCTTAAATAAATAGAGTGAAAATCAAGCTTTGAAATGATAAATGATATGAACATAGTTAAATAATAGTTTGGTATGTCGATCGTCCCCAGTCGTATTAAGGAGCAGAAAGAGAAAAAAATGGGTTTCGCATCTCATCTACTACCTGCTATTATGTCATAAGAGGTGTCATGTCATCTTTAGATGGCGTATCAGACGTTGTTTTTTTTACTGTTGCCAAGTATCGTTTTTTATATAATAGCTAAAACAGTCTTCAAAATGGCTAAAATCTGCTAAAACTCTCTATGTTCTGCTAGATTTATTGCTAAAAATTATATGCCTTCTCATTTAAAGCCCACTTATCAAATAAAACAGCCATATACTAAGACCACAGAACAAATTGTTGATGAAAAAATTGTATCTTCACTTTAATTTAAACTTACTTATTGTTTTATTAATTCGCAGATTTGGGGTCTCATTTTCCTCTTCCTCCTTGTGCTACTAATATCACAACTAGTTATGCTATCACTACTTCGTTAAGAATCCATTTGGAATCGGAAATCACAAATATGGACGTATCGATGGTGGATGCTTTGTTGAAATTATGGTTCTCGTTTCTTTCTGATGCAATTTTCAACCAATCTGTTTTACCTTCAGTCCAGTGTTTATCCGCTTGAAGCAACTCTCATAATACCGGTCCTATTATAGCCTAAAACATGGCCATGAATACGCGTGAAAATGCTGCATCTTTCTTCGTTTTTGTTCCTTCCTTCTTTCATTTCTTTTCACAAAGCTGATTTATGACCGTTTATGGCCAATACAAACCACGCAATAACAATATTCAAGAGAGAGTTTTTATTGCATATCAATTAGTCTGCCATTGATGGATCGTCTGCTTCAATCAAATCAAAATCGTCTTCTTCCAAAAATCTATGACGGCTTTTTTTTCTATATAAGCGTTTCAATCAAAGCAGCTCGCTGCTCGATACAATTTGTTGGCGGCTCATCTCACGTTTCCTCTTAGATGTGTGCAAGAAAAACATCTATCTGTGAATATAATCAAACGCGTTATCAAAAATAACTGGCAAACTCTGTCTATTTAACCTTCTAGTTGATTTTCTCTTGTGTGCACACAAACGTCCTATCAAAAGGATCGGGATTCGGTTATACATTTGAAACATTTAATCAGATTTAGTTATGATTATCCAAGTTGAAAGAAAAACACTTAGAATATAGATATAAAAATCATTCAAAGAAATAATAAGTTTCTCGTCAAGTAACATTAATTACATTTTCTTTTCTGATGACTGATGATGATTGAAAGATCTGGAACTTTAAAACCGACCCAAAATAAGAATAAGATTCATCCAGTACTTTCTGATATAAAATGGTAGATGAACAGGCGGATAAACACTATCGAAAAATATATTCCTCCTTCAACTTGATTTCATATTAATCCTTCACTTTTTCGATTACTGTCCTGGTGGGTTGGGCTAAAATCATAGATCCTTTTGCTTACAACTCATGATATGTCATCAGATAAACCCTAACTCTAACCATTGTCAAGATATTTTGGTCAGCTATTAAGACCACCCTCTTTTCATGAACTTCAATTTCTAACCTGAAAACACAGATACTTGGCGCTACACGTTTATGCTAGTAGTCAGCTCATTTGACAATGTATATAATCTGCGATACCCAACTGGTGTGAATATTTATGTACAATTCTTTTACTAATATATTCGTTTTTGTTTTGTTTTTGCGTTTATTCAAAGTGCGTTTGGGTAAG